>APFE031088588.1:0-54785 GCA_000404065.3 Pinus taeda | reverse complement strand
TTTATAAATAATGAATTACTTAATAATATATTAAGCTATTAATAATATCCAGTAGCATATGAATGTGGTTTAGAATTGAGTGCTTTTAGGAATTCACTCTACATCTTATTCACGAAAAATTTACACCCACCAAAAGGGAAGTAGCCAACAATGATGAATTTGGTTAATTAGGTGCTTGATACTGAGCACTCAACCAACACATGTATACGATGGACTTGTATTGACACATGAAATTCTCATTTAGCAAAGTTTTAACAAATTGACATGAAAATAGAGAGGATATGCTACTATCCATTGAACATCTGCAATAACACATGACATAGTCGGATCATTGATTGGAACAAATTGAGAAGCAACTTAGCCTCCCCCTACTATTGGTTGCTCACCCAACAATAACAAGGAGTTGATCTAGGTTATAGCAACAAATTTTGACCCCTCTTCATAGTTTGCTCACACTTATTATATCTTTGAATTACCAGTTTTCTGTTTCTTTGTCTTTCTCTCATAGCCTCAAAGACTCGACTACTAGTGTATGCATTTTGTATTTTGAATTTATGGTTAGCATTTTTTCTTATGCCTCTCTTAAACAAGTACATTTTTGGATGTGATTGGGTTTTCCTAATGATCAAGTAATATAGACTTTTGAACTTTTCATGTAATCTTATTCTAAAAAAAACTTAAGGGAAAAAAAATATGGATCTTTGGATAAAAAACACCAAAATTAAGCTTCATTTTAAAAAGTGGTGCTATTGGTAACACCATTTTTTTTCTGAGTTGGTTAAAATTGTGATTTATTTGAAATAGAAACCTTGAATTCATTACCGATCATTACTAATAGTTGCATATTTAGACAATATCCTTGTAATGTCATAGTATATATGTTCTAAGTTTTGGTTCTATGTTTTGGAGTGTTCTACATTTCCATTCAAATTTGTCTAGAATCGGATAGAGATCTATTGGATTCACAAGTTTGAGTTATAAACTCTCCACAATCGAAGTGACTTTGGTGTTCTCAAGGTGTTGTGTTTTTAGGGTGTTGAATCCATATATTCAGTCAAAAACCCATTTTAAATAACAAAGATTAATTGGGCAAAACAAAATGGTTAGAATATGGCCAAAAACTCCAAAACATGACATGCTTAGATAACACCATTTGCAATATCATTTTTCAATCTTCAGACATGTCTCAATTTTAATCACACTAATTTTTAATTTAGAATAAAAATAACCATTAAATACAACTACTATAAATACTAAAATTATATAATGTTTTTGTTAATTTAAAAACTTTATTCTCTAATTATCACTCCATGAACTTGTAACATAACATAACATATGTATTCATAAAACATTAAAGAAATCCATTAAATGTATTCATAAAACATTAAAGAAATCCATTAAATATTAATAAATATCTTATAAAATATATTTATTTCACCAACCTAGATCTTTTAAATTAGATTAAAAAACATAAATTAGAAAAAACTAATTTTTATTGTGACTTTTTAATTTTCTCTAATACTTTATCCCTTTTACTTCTTCGCTAATTTAAAATTTCATATATTATATTACAAAATCAATAAAATAAAATACATTTAAATTAAAAAATAATAAACTATTTTGAAATTGAAAATCAATAATATCCGTACAATTACCAAATACTTCTAATGCAGAAGCATGGACGATATCCATTTAAATAGGAATGATGAGATAATTTTAAATGTGTAATCCCACTTATCTCATGCGTTATGAAAATCTGAGTGGTAATAGTGATGAGTATTTTTAGGCTTTAACTTATGAGGTTTATGGTATGGGTTTTAGTCACATTAAATTATGTTATAGACTCAAATTTTATAAGGAGAAGTTTAGGATAGTTTGAAAGAATTGTGAAATTTTTTATTATTAATATATATTATCTATATATATATATATATTAATTTTTTTTAAAAAATTATTTTTTCCAATACTTTAAAATTTTGTGGAGTCAGAGCCTCTACCTTGCTTGTTGGTTCCACTTACCCACATGAACAAATAGTCCTTGGGAGGTACACTATAAACTACCCTTCGATTAGAAGCAGCACCGGATGGATGGGTCCAATAACCTTATTAGAAAGTTCTAAGATGACCTTCATTAGCCATTTTCAAGGTGAAGGGAGATAAACATTTTGAACAGCATAATTATAATGGAAAATAATGTGGAGGGATATAAACATTTTTGAAGAATAATAAGGATAGAAAATAATAATAATAAAAAAACAATGAAAAACATTTTTTTTATATAGTGAATAAATTATATAGATTTCATTTAATTGTTATTTTTTTTAATTATTTTTTTGATTGATAAGTGGGTGAATCTTCAAAATCACGTTTACCAAAGGGTATTTAAGTCGTCAAATTCACCTTCGCACTCGGCCTGAGCCTCACTAGTAGAAACCATGCTGGCTTTTTGGTATCGAGGAGACTAGAACCAGTAACCTTTGCTTCTGGAGCGCCTTAATAGTACGCTCCTTCACAAACTGTTCTAAATCTCTTTGATAATAATTTTTTATTATAATTTAATAAAAATATAAATTTATATATAAAATAATAAGTTTAATTAAATATTTAATTTATATTATTAAAAATAATAAATTTAAGATAATTTAAGTATTATTATTAAATTATAAAAAAAATATAATACAGAATAAATAATAATAATTGCATGGAAAATTACCAAAAAGACAATGAAATTAATGGATTAAGAAACGGTATGCATTAATGAGTGTTTTATGTGTGTTGGTTTTCAAACTTTGTAAGTTCTAACTTAAATATTTTGAGTTAATTTTACATGGTAATCATATTTTTGTATGGAAAAGTTTATTTTACACTTTTATATAAAGGTGAGGTTTGATTATGTTTGTGTTTGTGTTTAATGTGGAATTTACACTTGTTTTTTATATATATGTTTGATATGAAAGTGATGTGGTAAAAATATTTTACTACCACTTATATTTTAATATCTATATGAAGTAATATAAAATTATGTTTCACTTTCCATTGTGAGTAAGAAGTATAATTCATATGATTTTTAAAATTATTTCAATACAACATTTAAATGAACTATTTGAATATCTATACTAAGTAACTAATTTTATTTAAAGATCACTTTCTGGTGTGATGTTGTGTGTTTATATATATATAAATTCATTACTTTCTTAAAAGATAATAGAGAGATAACTTAATTAAATTATAATATAAAATTACTTATGCAACATTTAAAAAATATTATTAATGATAAAAAAATTAGATGTGAAGTCATGATAATATATTTCAAAGTCATCTATATATATGATTAAACAAACAAAGCTAGGAATAAATATCATAAAGCAATTGAAAAAAATAAAATGTTACAGTTAAAACAGTTTAGATAGTCTCACTATTCTATAATGGCCCATTTTCCGATATATTTTTTTTTGTCAATGTTGTTGGAATGATAAGATTGATTTGTGTAATCTACACAATCCAAGTGACGAATAAGATTTTCAAGATGTTGAATCTAGGCTTTCAAAATTGCAATCTAAACAATGAAAAATGATATACTTTCTAGATATGTAGTTGAGATGAATCTATTCTAGTATTCTTAATTTCATCACTCTTTAAACTCAATATTTTATTGAATATTGATATTAATTATCAAATTTGTGCAATTTAATTATTTAAAGATTTGTCATTTTACAATATGAAAAACTTTTAATAACATAATTCTTATATAATTTATACAATTTTTATAATAAATAAAACACCCTTGAAATATATATATATATAAGCAAAATGACGATTTTCCAGATATTTTTACTAATAAATTGTCTAAAATCTAGTAGATATTTATAAAAAACATGAATTTAAATTGTTTAATTTTGCAAAAATGAAGTGCCTTAGTGGTTTTTCAAGGCTTTGATTCCATTTATGCATTCAAAAGTTCCTTTTAAACAACAAAAAATAAGTTGTATTGATTTCATGAATCATACCACTTATCCAATAATATAGTAAAATGATTTAGAGAAATCATGTAGTTAATTTTAATAATGATGTTATTTATTATAATAATATATTGGATTTTTAGCCACGAGGAAAAAATAATAAAAATAATCAAAATACTACAGATTTTTGTAATAATATATTACGAATAATAAATGCAACCATTTCAACTATAATATAATGTTTTAAAATATTTAATACATTAATTAAAAAAAATTAATCCATTGATTTTTACACATAAATATTGTAGAAATAATATTAATAATAACACATTGTAAACCAATACATATTATGATATTGGGAAAAATAAATAAATAGGCTATGCTACCTTTCAATTTGCTTATATGTTATTTCTCTATTAATATTTTCCCATTAAATAATACACATAATGTATAAGATATTGAGTACATTAAAATAAAAAACATGCACTAAAATCCAGATAAAATTATAAAGAACAAATATAGTTAGAAAAATAGATTATTAATATTGCAAAGCAAAAGGAAAAAAGTATTACCTTCACTACCATATCTTGATAAAAAGTTAAATAATTTTTAAAACAATTTAAATTAATAAAAAATAAAATATTAAATTAGAAAAATAAATTATTAATATTACAAAGCAGGAAAAAAAATATTACCTTCACTACCCTATCTTGATAAAAAGTTAAATAATTTTTAAAACAATTAAATTAAAAATAAACCATGGGACCCACATAAATGACTATTATAATATTAGAATAAGAAAATACCCTGAAATCCCTTGAATTCTATAATCAAGTCCTGGCTTCCAGGCAATTTTTTTAAATTGGTTATGATATTCTCCAGCAGTTTGATTCCCCAAATTTGTGGCAACTGTCCGCATATAATTTATAATTATAAATATATATATACCAAAAATTTATGTATATCCCTTAACAGCAGCACATAGTGATGCCATTGGAACACTAAAACCGAGGGTTAGGTTGCCCAATCGAAATCTGTCTGGGCCTTTTAGTAAATTATAGGTTAGGGGTAAAACCTATTGGGGCCATTCAATACATTATTTACCTTATTTCAAGTGTCTGCCACGTGTATAATTTATTTAAAGAGAAAACTTTGAAAATTAGTTTTAAAAATAGTATTATGATAATTATAACTTTGTAATATCTCTTATGATAAGTAAAATTACACACTATTTCTATTTCAATTTCGATCATGGAGATGACTTATAATAAATAGAAAAAATGGGCATGCAATAGCAAATGGCAAGATAACAAAATAGATTGAAAATATATGGGGTAAGAAATTTGATTTAAAGTTTTATTTAATTTTTTTTTAAATAATTTATTGAAGATTTTGAGTTAGATTAGAAAAAATATAATATATATAGTATACTATGTATTATTACATATATTAAAATTTCTATAGGTCCTAAGGGCTTGAGTCTTGGCTTTAATATCATATGTAACAAATTCGAAATAAAAACATATAATTAATTAGATTTATCATGCGATTTATAATCAACACGTAATTTATCAACTAATTAACATCAAATTTCATAAATATGAGTAGAGACAACTTACTTGTGGCAATGATGTTTCTCACTTGTGATTTCGGGGGTTGAACACTAGTTGAATTCTGCTAACTGCAACAAAGTCTTGGGGACGACTCTCCACCCAACTGTGGGCTCAATTGCACAAAATCTTGCTACAACTGGCCACCCCCGATCCCTCAATCAACGTACTATTGCCAGGGAATCCTTCGTATCACAACACTATTCTCCCAAGAGAATGGATGATGGAATCATGAAATGATGGAATGTCTCTCATCTTCCTCACCATCTATTAAATAGAGCAAACATTAGAAGGGGAACCACATGCACACACGCCATGTGTCAACATGCAACTTTACTGCTTTCTTGTTTGTTTGTTTGTTTGTTTTTGTTTTTTGTTTTTTTTTTTTTTTTTTTAACTTTTTGATAGCTTTATTAATTTTTATTGCTTTGTTCTTTTATTTCTTTTGTTTTTACTTTTTGATAGCTTCACTGATTTTTACTAATTTTTTTGTTTATTTTTATTTATATTTATTTAGAACTTTAGTATTGTTTTTTTGCTTAAGCAAAAGTAGTGCCTTCTATTTCATTACAACAAGTATAATTTACACAATTTACACCAAGCCACCAAACAGAGTGGTAAAGGGCTTGCAAAGATCGGCCTCAACAAAACCTAAGACGTCATACCCTCAAAAAATGCCTTCCCCTCCAATGGTAACTCACAAAAATAAACCATGGGACCCACATAAATGACTATTATAATATTTATTTATAATATATATTATTGAAGATTATTATTATTTTATTATTCATCTAAATCCTCAAATAACTTTTGAAATGGCATTTTTCACTGTACTCCATATTTTTTAAAGAATAAGATTTATTCCAAACACGCGCGCATATATTATGTGTTTTATTAAAAATATTGCGATTAAGTTTAAATCCTTGTGTAATATATGTCATTTAGGCATTATCATCACTTGCATATTTTCAAAAATAAGATATTTTTTCTGGATAGTATATTTTATTATTAAATTGTGCATTTTCATATATATTATTAAAAAAATATTTTCATTTTTTCTGTTTTAATAAATCTTTAAAAATTAATAGATATTATGAAATAAATTTTTTTTAATTTTTGATATGTAATTATTAATGCAATTTTTTTTTAACATTAACATTAATATTAATGTAACACCAAATATTATTTATAATGATTGACAATGATCCACCATGATCAATATTTATGTTATATTAATGTAACAATGTAATAATGATCAACATTAATGTAGCAATGTTAGATCAATGTAACAATCAATCATGATCAATATTTATGCAACATTAATGTAACAATGTAATAATGGCCAACATTAATGTAGCAATGTTCAATCAATGTAACAATAATACATTGTTACATTAAGGGTTGACCATGGTCAACCTTAGTCAAACTTCTTCAATGTTGGTCAACTTTGTCAACCATCATCAAACTCATCAACCCTCTTCAACCATTGTCAACCACGAAAATGAAATCCACCCCGTACACATTGGTTTTCAAGTACCACAACCACATTTACACATTAGTAAATGTTGTTGATATATACCAATTGGCAGCATTCCACCTTTTAAATGCAAATCCACATATAAAAATGACATTTATCAGTGCATATCAACCACATTTACTAATGATTAAATGTGGTTGTGTTAATATACAATATACCAGCCTAGATCCATCTTAACCCCAAATTTATCAAGCGCCTAGAGCTATCAAATCTCTCAAGGTGCAAATCTCTTTTTCGAGTGCCAAACATGAGGAAAGGTTTGCACATCAAAATATTTGATCCCTCTAAATACTTGATAGATCCAAGATTAAGATGGATCTACGCTGGTTTCGGTCATGCGTGATCACACAAAATTTGTTGAACATATGATTATTTTAATCATTTTTAAAAAGCTAAATATATTTAAGATTAATCTAGTCATTTTAATATTAAATTTGCTCACTTACTTCAATTTGTTGAGATGATAAATACTATTAATAACTTGAATGATGATAAATGATGAAATAAAAAAATATGAATAGAAAGTGACAATGTAATAGTGTTGAATGACAGAAAATGTGAAAAATAAGAATACAAGACCAATTACAAATAGGCTTCATTGTGATCAAAACAATCTATTTTCTTATACTATTTTTATTGTTGCACCTATTAGTTTTGCCATATTTTCATATCAATAATCATATGAAAAGGGTAGTTGAAATCTTAGATCATTCAAATATTTAACTTGAGCTATCGTAATAAATGTCATACCTTGTCTATATTTCTCTCCAATATTAATAGTAGTTTTCTTCAAAATCAATCATTGTGACTTATGGAGTGTTAAACCCCAAGTAAATTTGAGTGGTAGTTGCTTTCTATTACCTTGTTTAAATGCAAATTGACTAACAATATTAAATTATAGAAAATGAGAATAATAAGAATATAGTCAATTACAAATAGTTTAGAGTTCCAAGAAGCAAACATTTCAAGTAAGAGAACATTTCGTTTTAGATGAAAATTCAAGTATTTTATTTATGGATAGATAGAGGAATATGTACCTTGGCTGAACAATCTCTCTCTCTCTCTCTCTCTCTCTCTCTCTCTCTCTCTCTTATCTATCTATCTATCTATCTATCTATCTATCTATCTATCTAATATATATTATATATATATATATATAATAATATATTATATATATATATATATGTATTAAATTGGCTTAATGTACTTCAATAAGTTTTCCGGTTACTTTCAGTTAAATTATAGTATTGAAATATACTTTAATGGTACCTTAGACTTGATTTGCCTAATATACCTGATATGAATCTTATTATACAATAACATTTATGGTTTATCTACATGATTCATTCTTTTGGTTTTCTTTCAAATCCCTCGCCCATAATAGTTCTTTATGCATATGTAAAAGCATTACTAAGTAGCTTAGTTAGTTAAATATAAAAGAAACATTTCTCTAATGTTGGGTTAGAACTCTTGTGTTATAGATATGGGGATTTTACTCTCAACACCCTTCATTTTCTCTTTGTTGCAATCACAGTTTCTGTTAGATATCATCTACTTACTAATTAACAACGAGGATCATGCCACATTAAGTTTTCGGTTCAATTTAAAAGATGTATACAAGGTGACTTTTAGTCCCTTAGTCTCTTTTCCCCATTAGTATGTATTTGGGTTTTTGAGTTAAGGATTGACATTGTTCATGTTTATTGTCATTCACTATGTTTATATATATATATGTGTGTGTGTGTGTGTTGGTTTATATAACATTAATATATATATATATATATATCATTATATATATTATATATATAATATATATATATATATATTATAATATAACGTGACTTAGGAACATTCTATTTTACTCCATGTTTCTTTACCCAACAAATCTCTTTAAGTTTCTAAATAAAATTCACAATCTTTACTTATTCTTATGGAAGATTCCTGATAATTTCCAGACTCACACGGAGCCTATCTACCCCATAATAAAGTTAACTTTGTTTCAATCAGTTTAATAGATACTAAGAATCTTTCCCACTAAGGACTCAACACTTAATAACTGGACATATTTATTCATGCATACAAGTAGTTTCCATAGCATGGAATCGATCATAAAAGTTATGAATGTACTATGACTAGCCTTTTCAAAAGACCATTGTAATATTACTCTCTAGCATTAGCTAACTATAGATTTGTGTACTTTCCATAATAATCATAAAATTTATGTCTCTACTCAACTTAGTTAGAATTATACATGTATTCGATATTCCTATACATTACATATTGAAATAATCTTGCATCAATGGATAATATCCATAACCCTTCTACATTTAAGAAAATAGAAAATAATAATATATATCTCCTACAAGCATCATCTAAGAATCATTTTTCATTTATGTTTGTATGTGTCTCCTGGTATATACTAGTAAATAAATTCTACTAGCCTACTTTCAGGTATTATATGAGTTAATTAATATATACACTTTGAATCCATTTCATGAAAGCATAAACACAATCATAGTTTATTTTACTGGAAAATATTTTTTGGGAAAACTATGGGAGACAGCATGTTCCTCCCAACAAACGAGTTTCCCACCAACAACTCCCCCGAGCTCAGACTTCTTTTCTCTTGGAATAATAACCCCATGCTATATTCCTTTAGTGGTATTTAATGTTTTTCTTCTCAACATATTTTTCTAACATCATCCTTCTTTTAAGGTCTGCATCCTTTTGCTTTACCTAAGTTTTTTTTTTTAATTAGGGAAAAAAGACTTCCTTTTTCCTCTTAAGAGCATCTTTTCTCTCATGTTGTGCTTTTTTTTAAATTTTTACACAACTTAGGCTTTCTCTCCAGCGAATTTTATTCCCCACTTAGCATAATATTCTCTCCAATTATGCTATTTCCCTTAGTGACAACATTCACCTAGGATCTTTGGGAGAAAGATTTGGCAAGGTCCACAATGTGTTAATCACTTAACAATTTCCGAGGATAACAAGAAGTCCATATTACTCAGGTGCTCTTTCCCATAACATTTCCCAACATAAAACATTTATTCATTATAGAATTTATTTACATAATTAGTCAACATAAATCTAAACCCCACATTATCTAATTCGACAACCTTTAGAAATAACCTTAAAATAGTCATGTCTACCAAAACAAAAGAAAGCACAAAAAATATTAATAACTAATATATATAATATTATATATATTATAATATATATATATTAATATATATATTATTTTTATTTTACATTAAATTATTTTTATATTTTATATTTATAATATTCAATATAATTAAAAAATATATGCATTATATTACTATTTTTTTTTAATATCTATGTAAAATGTTTATAGACATTTACACCAATACAATATTGCCACCAAATACTAGATTGTAAGAAAATAAAATCCTCCCGAGTCCCCATTTATGTAAAGCATATGGAATGTAATACAACTAACCAATAAAAACATAGAATTGAAAACAAATATATTTCAAGACACACTTTGTAAATGTGACAATATCCATTCTAACCAAATATGGATTTACACATGTTCCTTGACTTTGACGACGGACATGAGCAAGTTGTCCATCTCACATCACCTTCTTGTTTTCAAAATAAAAATAAAATAAATTTTAAAGTAAACTAACACCATTCCCCGTCGATGGCCAGCCTCAGCGAAAATTGATTGAGAGTGACGGTTGAACACACAAACTTGAAACTGCCACTATAATGATAATTATTTGTGTCAACAAATATTCCACCATTATCATTTGGCAACATCTTCCACACTTACTGTTGCCCTACACAATCACCTACGTCACAAACACACACATAATCGCTCCGATCATTGTAAATGTATATCACATCTCCCATGCCCTTGCATTTCACTCTAACCTCCCTGCATTCCTCCTCCTCCTCCTCCTCCTCGTCTTTCCCAGTGACCAAATTAAACATGTGAGATGGCATTTGATCCATCTCTGTGCACTCAACATTGGCGACCTCATTATCTACTGCAATATTACTGAAATTCCATAGTCTGAAACTCATCCCACTATCGTCTCGCATCAATCCTCCCACAACCAAATCCTTCTTGGAGCTGCTGGACACTAGGACCAATCCGCCCTCCTCATCCAAACAAGAAGATGGAGGAGGAGGAGGCGTGAGCTTCCCCACAAATCCCCAATGCTTCCTTTGCAAATCAAAATAACAACAATCTCCGCTATATTTATCCAGTAGGTAAATTCTATCATCCAAAACAACAGAGGCAATCCACGCTGTAATGACCTGCAGCTCCGGCTTGAAGTGCGACAGCAGAAGTGCAAGCTCTTTTGAAGTATACAATATGTTATGCGCATATGTGAGGGGGCGAGCTAATGTTATATGCATGGTGGCATGGTGACAAACATGTATGGAGGCCGACCTATGTTTGAGAGGAGCCGACATGCGTTTCGGATGAATATGTGATGGAGAAGGGGCTTTGGGCGAGTTGGCTGGGTAGCCAGACTATGCCCTACTCTTGGTATATATTGGATGAGTGTGGAGCTCATTCCATCATCAAAACATTCGCTAAAACATCTTCGCTAAGGAGGGAAGGTGCAGCCTTAGTGCGCAAGTCTAAGGGAAGGCGCAAATTTAGTATGCGCCCATTCTTGGGCGGGTGTGCATGGAGGTCACTCGCTTTATCTCGGTTGTGAGTGAAGGTGCAAGCAGGAGCGCCTGGCGGTTGAGTGAGGGCATGCACAGGTGTGTGGTGCCCGACGGACGGTTGTGGCGTGCACGGGTGTGGCACCTAGTTAGTGCGACAACTTGGCACGGGTGTCTTGGCGACTCGGGTGATCGCTTGCCCGTCGTACAAGTGTGCACGGTGAGTTGGTGAAGTGTTGAGATTGTGGATGGAGGTGTGTCTCGGGTGGAGGCGCCCTTGTGTGGCGACTTGGAGGCACGCCCGAGTTGGGCAAACAACACGATCGTGCGACAAGGTGAATGAAGCGTTGGTGAGTCGTACGACGTCTGTGCAAAGGTGCTGACGAGCTAGGCAACCAAGTTTTGCCTTGGATTTTAAATTTGGCTAAGTATGAAACTTGGGGTTTCCAAGAATACTTGTAAAGCTTTGTAAACTGTTGTATAATATATTGTTGGGTAGACTCATTGTTCAAGGAGTTTCCCCTCCCTTTATACTGTGCAATTGTTTTCATCATTTATAATTTCTGTTGATAATGAATGTTATGGGTGTTCATTGGTATAAAGGATAAAGAAATAATACTTGGTTGAGAAAAACAAACTAAGTAGGAATAAGTGGTTAGGCATAGTCCACGAACATAAGTATTGGTGAAAAGAAAGTGTTTGGTGGTGCCGCACCTCGCCAAGAGCATTTGAAAGACTACCGCTGGCCTGGGGGCATGACAGTTGGAGCTGGTGAGCAGGGTTGCTCGTGATGAAATACAGGTGTGGGAACACTTGGAAGTTGGTGAACAAGTACTTGCAGGTGAAGGAAGCGGTTTCACACAAGTGGAACAAGGGCTGGTTCATGTTTGCAGGGAACTTGGAGAAGGCTGAAAGGCAAGGATGGTGGATGAGCCTATGACAGGTGAATCTAGCCATGAATGTAGGTGAAGTCTTCTGGTACAAAGTCTTGGAAAAAATGGGTCAATGAAGTTCTAACTGGGTTTCTATGAAAGCTGAGAACATGAAGATTCAGGAAAGCTGTTCGGAAATAAGGAGGGAACTTGAAGAACTCAAAAGCCAATGTGGAAGTACGACAGATGGTGAACTCAAGGAACTTGATGAGCAGATCCGACAAATTGGTCTTGGTCTTCAAGAGCTCTTGGATGAAAGGGCCCGCTTAAGGAAGAAAAGTGCCATGGTGGAAGCCGAAATCAAGCAAATTGAGGAAGAGATAAAGAAGAAGCTTCTTGGTAAGAAGATCGTTGTCATTGAGCAGGAAGAGCTCGACTACATTGACAGGCTGGGAACTCACTATCGAGACAATCCAGAGGATGTTCGGAAGCTTAGTTCTATGAAGGTAGTCAATGGGCACTTGGTTGGTGCACTTGAGCAGAATGCAATGGAGGACAAGCTTGAAGGGAATCAAGCTAGACCAGGATCGAGTTGCTTAGAAGAGCCAAGCAAGGAAGTGAAGAACCTTAGGAGGAATGTCAAGTTGGAGCACAAGCCAATTGACTCTTCTGAGGCTGAATTCTTGAAGAAGGTCACTGATGTGAGACACAAAATAAAGCCGATAAAAGGAGGTGATTCGTTGAAGCTAAGTTTTGTGCAGGTGACCGTGAAGGGCAAGAGATTTGCAGCTTTGGTGGATACGGCAGCTACTCATAGCTTCTTAAGCAGGAAAGCAACAAATTCTTTTGGGAAGAAAGAAAAGATGGAGAGGGAATGGAGTGCTTTCAAAGCAATCAACTCTATCATGAACGCTGTTATTGGTGTGATGGAAAACACTCAGGTGAGAGTGGGATCGTGGTTTGGAAAGTTGGACTTGAGGATCATGGACATGGATGATCATTCTATGGTGCTGGGGCAAGAATTCATGAAGCTTGCACAAGCCATACTGATGGTGGACCGGGACATTCTCTTGATCACAGCTGAGGGAAGAACCATGATGGTGCCGATGAATAGAAGGAGTTGCTTGGGGTATAGACCAAGGATGAATTCTATGACTTTGTATCCCAAAGATCCGAATGTGAAGCATGAGGATGTGGAGTAAAGAGGACTTGGGAGTATGACTCAAACAACGAAGGAAGGGAAGTTGATTGACTTCGTTGCAAGAGTGAGGAAGAATGAAGTAAGTGAGAAGGCAATCTCACGAACCTTGAAGCACTTGACAGAGACATCTTCTACTGATGATCTTCACAATGGAGTTGCAAAAGTAGGGAGTCCGAGTACTACTTCAGAGATAGTGGTTGATGAGGATTATGAAGGTAGAGATCCGGCTGGCATAGTGGACTTTTGCAGGTATGCTATGGGCATATATGACTTTCAGTTGATGAAGGACATGCTTGGAGAGCTTGGATGTACATGTGAGGAGATTGAGGCTGTGCACACATACTTGAGGACACAACATCAATCTGATACTTGGATGGATGAGAGTCAGGGAGGAAACTTCCTAGCCCTCCTTTCTCTATAGACAACCTTGGAGATGGGTTGGTGTGGAGGCCTTGATAGGGAGAAACCACATCAACTTAGCAAGGGGCCTTGGGAGGAGGCTTCTTTATGACAGATTGCAGACTTGGATGCAGATGGCCAGATTTTGGGATGGAATCCACATAGGTTGGACATCATGGACAACTAGAGTCATGGACATCAGGTTGGAGACATGGAGCATGGTAGTCTTATGCAGGGACATTATGCAGGAGCATGTGTAGTAGTGTCATTCATGGACATTCTATGGGGAATGCCGAAGCAAAGGATGTTGTACATATGCTGTTATGGAGATATAGGAGCCAGTGGAGAGGTTGTACACTCTTGTGCAACAAGGCCATGGTTCGAACATGTTGCAGATGGAATGGAGTTTCCATGGACCTGAGCATGGGAAATGGATAGATTCTTGATGAGTCTGAGATGTAGAAGAAGTCAGGGAAAGACTTATGGTGACATAAAGATGTGCATTCTTGTGGTTTGGGCGTATGGTTGGATTAGCTACCCAACTAGTTCGAGTCATGAGGGGTACTAGTGTGCAGAGAGATGTTGCTAATGAGTTGACATGTTGGCACATGACAGAGGTGTGTTGGCATCTGATGAAAGACTACAGGATGAAGACGACACATGGTGGAGATGGTAGTTCTACATCTGTTGCAGGGATTTTTGCAGTATGTGGAGGAGTTGATATCATGGATAAGACTGTTCGGATATGGAAATCTTGATCTTGGTGGATGGCTACTAGGATGGTATGTTTTCAAGGATGACAACGACTTCAGGTGGAGGAGGATGTAACGACCTGCAGCTCTGGCTTGAAGTGCGATGACAGAAGTGTGAGCTCTTTTGATGTATGCGATATTTTTTGCAAATATGTGAGGGCACGAGCTAATGTTATATGTGTGCTGGCATGGTGAAAAACATGTATGGAGGCCGACCTATGTTTGAGAGGAGCCGACATGCATTTTGGATGAATATGTGATGGAGAAGGGGCTTTAGGCGAGTCGGCTGGGCAGCCAGACTACACCCTACACTTGGTATATATTGGATGAGTTTGGAGCTCATTCCATCATCCAAACATCCGCTCAAACATCTTTGCTAAGGATGGAAGGCACAGTCTTAGTGCGCAAGTCTAAGGGAAGGCGCAGATTTAGTATGCGCCCATTCTTGGGCGGGTGTGCACGGAGGTGACTCGCTTTATCTCGGTTGTGAGTGAAGGTGCGGGTAGGAGTGCCCAGTGGTTGGGTGAGAGCATGCACAGGTGTGTGGCGCCCGATGGATGGTTGTGGTGTGCACGGGTGTGGCACCCGGTTTTTGCGACGACTTGGCATGGGTGTCTTGGCGACTCGGGTGAGTGCTCGCCCATCGTGCAAGTGTGCATGGTGACTTGGTGAAGTGTTGAGATTGTCGACGGAGGTGTGTCTTGGGTGGAGGCGCCCGTGTGTGGCGACTTGGAGGTGCGCCCAAGTTGGGAAAACAACACGATCGTGTGACAAGGTGAACAAAGCGTTGGTGAGTCGTGCGACGACCGTGCGGAGGTGCCGACGAGCTAAGCAACCAAGTTTGCCTTGGATTGTAAATTTGGCTAAGTATGAAACTTGGAGTTTCCAAGTATACTTGTAAAGCTTTTTAAACTATTGTATAATATATTGTTGGGCAGACTCATTGTTTAGGGAGTTGACCCTCCCTTTATACTGTGCAATTGTGTTCACCATTTATAATTGTTGTTGATAATGAATGTGTATGGGTGTTCATTGGTATAAAGGATAAAGAAATAATACTTGGTTGAGAAACACAAACTAAGTAGGAATAAGTGGTTAGGCGTAGTCCATGAACATAAGTATTGGTGAAAAGAAAGTGTTCGGTAGTGCCGCACCTCGCCAAGAGCGGTTGAAAGACTACTGCTGGCCTGGGAGCATGACACATGCGGAGGAGACACCCGTTTTGAATTGGTATGGCAGTGGATCCAATGACTCCCACACACCAGAATTCAAATCGAGCATCTCCGCGCATAATGGATCGATTTCTTCTACTTCAAAATCAGAGACCCCTCCAACAACGAAGATATGATTATGGGTGGGACCTCCAAGGTAGTAGAGCAGGGGATGTTGATGCCTCCAACAACTCATAGGAGGGCTCTCCTCCCATTTACTTTGTGGATTTAGAAAACTCAATTTGTAGTTAATACGGCGCCCTCCAAGGTAGAATAGAATCCCATACCCTTCCTCAACATTCACCATAACACTGCGAGGGTCTTCTAATTTCTTGGAATCGATTAATGGAGGCAGACTCATATGATTCCACCTCCAGGCTAGCGGATCGAATCCTATTACTCAATTTTTGGTAGAGCAGAGGCCTTTTGATTGCCCGAGAACAAATAGCCAGGGCTTGGATGCGTGAATGGAATAAGAGAGTGCGTGTAGAAAATGGCTGGAAATGATGAAGAAGTGCCATTCCTTGGAAACCAGGGCTGCATTCAAAATGTCTGTAACGGGAAGAGAAGAAATAATTAACTCGATCACTTCATGCGGTAGCAGCAAAATACAGAGTGACGATCCCTCAATAATAGCCATTGAAATTTCACTTGGCCTCTGTTAACTGGAAGAGGGTATTGGATTTATACAAGGCGATATGGAGAGAACCCAACAGACGTGGAGTTTTTCCATTTCGTTGGATGGATTTTGCTTCTCTGGCTCTCCGACTGGTAATGAAGGGAATTAGTCAGAGTGAATAGGTATAAACATGCGTACCCATGGAACCTGCCATGAAAATGGATGGATCCCAAAAAAAAAGAGTTGGATTCCATGACTTTAGACCCAAAAACATATAACTTGCCATGGAAATGGATGGATCCAAATAAAAAAGAGTTGAATTCCATGATTTTAGACCCAAAAACTTATTCAATCCATGTCAACAGGTAGGGTATAATCTACGGAGTCCCTACCTAAGACGAAGTCAGAGAGGGTAACCTCATTCCATGTCACCGCCATTAAGACAATGGTTCACAAGAAAACGAACTAGGACTCCTATACTTCAACCGGAGTACAACCTTTATTTCAATTCAACCCTAATTTAGGGACACTCGTGAATCTCCACCATTGGCCATTGGACGACTCAAAATTTTTAATGTCTAGAAATAGAAATTTATTTGGCAAATTCTTTAAGGTTGACTTAAAATAGGTCAATAAGGGAATCACATACTCCCAAAGCGGATTCAACCATATTCCAATTGAGTGGAAAATAACATCTTCACATTTTCATATAGTGGGAAAATATTTTAAGATTGCCTCAAAGTAGACCAAAAAGGGAATCCTATATTCTTAAAAAAAATTGAAATATTCGAGAAAATTGCAATTGAATGGGGAATTGCATTTTTTTTATATGGCAAATGTGCTGATATAAAATAATTTAATTTGGAAGTTATAATTTAATAATACATTAAATTGATATATGATATTCTCATTATTTGACGTGATGTTTAGATTATACACGTTTATACATTTTACAATCTCACAACATGTTATTAGTTTTTGTCTTCTTGTATGGGATTATAGTAGTTAGAATTGGTGGCAAAACATTAATTATGAGATTATAGTAATTAGAATTGGTGGCAAAGCATTAATTTATGTTAGAATTTAGTATCTTCTCAACTTTTTCTCAACTATATTCTTTGCTGACTAAATACTAATTTATTTCATAGTTTTATTTGGCCTTTTCCTAAAGCTGAGAGGTTGGAAGCATATATTATCTTGGGTTTGTGTCGTTCATATTTCGGAGTTGTAAACTAATGCTAGCATTAGTTTACAAGTATAAAATGCTAGCTCCTAGGTATTGTCTATGCGGGAATTGGTACCTCCTTCCTACTGTGATCAATGAGCTTTTTCTTGGCATTTATTAATCCCTGAAGTTGCCACCTGTGAATACATGTTGCTACAGTGTCTACTGTGGCGTCAACAGAACATAAGTTGGCGAGAATGAAGGATCATAGTTCAGTCGCTGGTGAGAACAAGAGGATCATAACTGTGTTTTTCCAGGTGTGCGATGGAGGAAAACCAAGGGAGTAGCTTGAATTGAGTGGATATACTAAATCATTTGCTAAACACACTAGGATGCACAAAAACCCTCCACATTATCATGGTTGCTTTGTTGCCTTTGTTCATCCTCCTACTTGGTCTCAGTCTCGATCTATAATATGGTCTCGATGCAAATCTATACTTATTTCCCATGAAGTTATGTTCTCTAATCATGCTTGGATCAATGGTCAAATAAATCATTTTAGCTAACCCCTTAACATTACCACCTAGTTTGTTGCTGATGTTGGATGATCTTGAACTGCTACTTTATATGCGTGGTAAACAAATTCAACCTGTGAAACAACTGCTTTTACCTCTATACCTATTTCTTATTATGGGCAAGTTCAGTCAGCTATCCCTACTAATGGATACACTCCATATATGGAGTTCAAAGTGTTGGTTACTCTTTATGTGCTTTCGTGCATGAATTAACCTTGCTTAGCCGAGTTTCTATAAAAAACAAAGGAGCCGAACCGATACAGTTAAAGGGGTTTCCTGGGCATGTTCTTTAATTGGTTTTTATTCCATCATTCAAGCTGTGTTTCAGGACGGACAAAAAAATCCACCTAATATAAGACAAGCTAAGGAAAAATTGTAAGATCGATACATATCTTCCCATCAAAATTGGCTTCATATCGAGTAGTTCAATATCCACACTTAAAAGGTTTGTGCCTTTTAATATCTCTTGAAATGAGTCTCTTCTAAAAAAGTGTCTTTGCTTCTATGGATGGTGGGTAAAATAGGTAAGCTGCCTTTACCTAGTGAGGTGGCAGTGGAGACTATGAATCTGCCTTAATGTTACAGAACCAGCTCACAAAAAGATAGAAAAGAAAGATAAACGCCATATAATTCAGCCATTAAGATCAGTGCTTGGCACATTATCTCTTTAAGATGTTCAAAGGCCTTTGTAGCTTCTCGAGTCCATAAAAATGCATCTTTCTTCAATAATGTTGTTAGAGGTGTTGCTATTCTCCCATAATTCTTAACAAACTTGCGATAATACCCTGTCAACCCTAGAAATCCTCGCAGATTCTTTATGGATGTGGGGATTTTCCATTCCTTAATGGCTTTAATTTTTCTAGGGTCTACTTTAACGCCTTCATGAGATACAATATGACCCAGATATTCCAACTCTTGTACTCCAAAGAAACATTTGGAGCTTTTTGCACATAATTGTTTCTCCTCCAATAGTTTGAGCACCATTTCATGTTGAATGTGATCCTTCCAAGACTTGCTATAGATTAGTATGTCATCAAAAAATACTAATACAAATTTTCTAAGGAAGGGTTTAAAAATGGAATTCATCAAACCTTGAAATGTAGAAGGTGCATTGGTCAGGCCAAAATGCATGACCAAAAATTCGTAATGACCCTCATGAGTTCTAAATGTTGTTTTCAGAATGTCTTCAATCTTCATTCTGATTTGATGATATCCTGAATGAAGGTCCAACTTAGTGAAGCAAATTGATTCATGCAATTCATCCAATAGTTCATCAATGACATGAATGGGAAATTTATCTTTAATAGTGAGCTTGTTGATCTCCCTATAATCTGGATACACGCACCATGATCCATCCTTCTTGTGCACCGATAATACTTGAGCAAAGAAATAAATTTGACTAGGTTGAATTATACCAACCTCTAGCATTTCTATAACCATATGTTCAATTTCACTCTTTTGGGCATAGGGATATTTGCAAGACCTGATGTTTTGAGGAACACTTCCTGGAATCAAATGAATAGCATCATCATGATCACAAATAGGTGGGAGACCTTTGGGAGTCTCAAATACTTTGGAATGATTGTCCAAGACTTTTTGGAGACTTGGAGAAATAGAGGATTTTGATGTGGGAACCTCTAACGAACATAATTGTGCAATTATGCCTCATTGTTCTTTCTTTAGAAGCTTTGTCATTCCACTAGAGATGATTATCATTTTTGTTTTCCCTATGATATCTCTTAATTCAACTTCCTTTCATTTTGAAGAAAAATTCATGAAAAGTTCTTGAAAATTAAAAGCTATTTTACCCAAGGATTGTAACCATTAGACTCCTAGTACAACATCAGTGGCACCCATTGCAATGGAAATCATTGGGCTATTCAATACATATTCTCCCATGGATATCTTGATATTAAGGCACTTTCGAGAGAAATTTATGGTTCCTCCACTTGCAACCATCACTTGACACTTTGGTGCTAGATATAGGAAGCAATTCAATTCCTTAGCTATCTTACAATGAATAAAATTATGGGTACTACCCGAATCAATCAACATTGTTACCTTTTTCTTCTTGACAGGTCCTCTTATCTTGATAGTTTCAGGAGTGACAATTTCAGCCAATGCATTACAAGTTATGGTTGGATTCATTTCTTCTTTCTCTAGGATTTGTTCTTGGTGTATATCCTCTTATTTTGACGTTTCTTCTTCCTTTTCTTCCTCATCTTCACAATATATGTAAAATAATTTCTTCTCGGCACACTTATGACCTTTAGTGTATTTTCTATCACAACTGTAACAAAGCCATTTTGCTCTTTTTTTCTTACAATTTTTGGGGTGTCAACCTTGTGGGTTGTGGAAGGCTAGGGCAAACAACACTTCCATCCTTATTGTGAGTGGTAGGCTTCCTTGTTGCCATAATTTTGCTTTCCATTTTTCTTGCCAATCTAAATGCCTTCTCCAATGAGTCAGGTTCCCAAAGGTGAACCTCATGTTGGATGTTATCCTTTAAAATCCCTATGAACACATCAATCCTATGCTCCTCTGGAATATCTTTTACCCTTATATTCAATTTTTGGAAGTCCCCAATGTGCTCCATCATTAAACCCTTTTGTTTGAGGTTTATCAATTGGCTAAAAAAAGTGTTGCTTTTTGTATCCTCATAATATGCTATCATTTCTTCCATAAAAATTTTCCAAGTGACAATTTGTTTATGAAAGCAAAGCCATCGATACCATACAAACTATTTCGGTTCCAAATATAAAGTTGCAATTCGTACCTTTTGTGTTTTTTGCACATTATGGACATCGAAATATTGCTCCATCTGTAGTATCCATGTTACGGGATCCTTACCATCAAACTTCCTCATATCGATCATTGGAACATGGTGGGTCTTCAATCCAACATTAGAGTCTATGAAATCATGATTAACATTTCTTTTGTTCTCAACATGAGTCTCCTTTACTACCCTTTCACCATTAGTAAGCATTTCTTGTAGCAACTTATTCAAATCTATCTTCAAATCTTCCATCTTAGCATCCATGCCATTCATATTAGCTTCCATGCCATCGATCCTAGCTTCCACACCATCCATTTTAACTTGGATGACATTCATATTAGCTTCCATGCCATTCATCTTAGCTTCGGTTACCTTTTGTGAGAGTGAAATTTGTTGCACTTGGTCTTGTATTTTTGATATATCATGTTGCAATTCTTCCTCTTCTTCACGAGTTATGCTAGATATTTTAGGTTTCTTACTAGGTGTTTCCATTTTATTTCTTCGGGGAATCAATTAATGATAATTATGCTTCACTATTTCATTTCAAATTCAACATAATTTTTCAACCCAAACTTATGCAAAATTTTAAAAAGAATACACATATTTTTCACTTTGTACAAGCTCGATATTGAATTTGTTGTATCTTTGTAATGCAGATCTCCAAGGTTTGAAATTGCTCCCTATGGTAGCCCTCTGAGTCCTCTTTCTAATGCCACTAATCTGATCAAAATTAGATTCTCCAAGAAAGAGTTATGCCCAATATTCCAAGATGTCTTGATTATATAATTTTCAATAGAGCCAACTTGTACGATGTGCCATGTGTCACTGTTTTGACCTTTGGATCTAAAAGAGATACAAAAAAACTACAGCCTGTCCTCTTTTTGTAACTTCTTACTAAATTTCAATCTGATTCTCATAGTGAACGTTATGACGATTTTCTCAAGGTCACCTATTTGGAAAGTAATTTAGGAGTCTGCAAAAATCCTAACTTCCTCAAATCACATCTTCAAAAATATAGTGAGACAAGACTTGAAATTTGGACCCGAGGTCAAAAACGATTTCGGATCAAATGAGTTTGTTTTTTAGCTTCTGAAACATCACAAAAAAAAATTATAGTGAAAATGCCATGATGACCTTTTTGGAGCAGCAAAACCCTAGAATCCAAAGCTCGGATACCAAATGTTATAAAACCAACTCACAAAAAGATAGAAAATAAAGATCAATGCCTTATAATTCAGCCTCTTCGAGGGGGGAAACCTCCTTTACATTACACAAATGAACAAATCTTGGATGATACAAATGACAAAACCTTCTTTCTATATATGCAAGTCTAAGGGGTCACAATATAATCAAAGTCGACATAACATTAATAATATAAGGGCACAACGATAACAATAGGGCTTCGACCTCTTCTTTAGTGCTCGCTTGCTCGCGATGCTCTCCCTAGCTGGGCCATATTCATTATAACGTTACCTCGATATGCTGTATTATATATGCCCAAGAAGGAGATTAACGAACTATGACTTGACCACGCCTCATAAACAATCCCATAAGGAAAGCATATGAAGAGACATCTAAATAGGAGCTTATTCATAGGTCTCCATAGTGTTGAGGTCTGCAACATTACAAACTGCAATCATCAACTGTTTGTTAAATCTCTAAAATTGACGAAACACTCAGAGAGAGACATTGTCGTGAACATGCGAATTACTTGAGGCGATCTTACATTCCTCAGGGGCGCGCTATATTCCCACTGCCTTGTGTGCGCACCTTTCAGGATGCACAAGCAGGCTCGACCATAAGCCCCCCACCCAATAAGTAAATTGAACCTTATCTGCTCTTTCTTTATTCATTCCCCCCAAGAGAGAGGTGCAACCTTCCCGAACAAATAAGAAGTAAGAATCCTATGGAATTGGGGAAATAGAGGATGCAAAGCATGGCTCAACCAACCTTCTATGGGGCAAAATAATAAGAATATGGGGCAAATAGGGGCACAAAAATAACAGTAAGGGCTACAATGACAATAGTAATGGGGGAATCACTAGTATTATAGGGATGTAACACTTAGTTGCGGGGTCATTGACTGGTTTGGGGTCATAAACAAGGATTTTATCCCAAAAGGATTTTTGTGATTTTGTTGCTCTTACTCGATCAATGAGGTAAACTACTACTTACCAGTAACCAGATAAGCATCATCTATCAAGCTAACCTAGATAATAAAATTAAGATGTGGTTGGGTAATTCACAGGTTAATATCTGTCAATTATTATAATTTGTGGTAAAAACCTTTCAAGATATCTCTAGTTGAAGTTGAGTAGTTCTTAGGTTTCTTTTGTGACTAGTGATTCTTTTTGTGACAACCATTGAACAAGAAAAATATATTGTTTATTCCCATATTCAATGAGTAGGGGAAAGGAGATGGTCCATCATTGTCTCTGAGAACCTGTATCCACCATGCATAAATAGTTTATGCATGTTGTACTATGTATACAGTTTAAAAACTATCATGTAACTTGAAACAAAATATTTGAACATCACTGTATGAGGGATTACAAAGTGTAGATTGTCAAACAATTAACCCCTTTTCAATGGCTCTATTGGTCTATACAAGAGTGGTCTCATATGTAGGAAGATCTCTTTGGTACATGTTCATGTCAATTGTTGCTAAGTTCTCCAACTCAAACAAATTAGAAGTTGAACAACACAAGCACTTAATGAATGACATTAAAGGGGATCCTTTTCATTGTAACAAACGGTTCCATTTTAGAATGAAGTCTATCTTCCACATGCCTTGTCTATGTATGTCCATTTTGTTAGTCTTTGGTCTTGTTTCTTTGAACTTTCTCTACATTCATCTTTCACTGGATGAGAGCTTCTTGTACGATTTCTTCATTCTTCTTCAGCGAGTCAAGAATTCACCATCAACACTTGGCCCTTTCTAGAGTTCACAAGGAAGATTTTAGAAAATTCCGGTTTCATAATATAACTTGCATTTTATTTTGGGTAGTGAATAAAAATAGATTTCATTGAAACTGAATTTAAGGAAAAGAGCTTGAGAAGAAAAATACAGTAAACTATCAATAAAGAAACCTTATGCAAATTATAAAAAAATGGATATGTTGCAATGCCAAGAAATGATTATAGACAAGGATACAGCTTAAAAAATATAGCTTAAAAAGATGAAGCACAGAGGCATTCACTCTAGATTAATTCTATTGGAGTATCTAGTTATATTTAGAATTCCAGTTCAACAAAATTTTTAATGTCCAGTTGACGAGTCAATAGGCGTAAATTTGCTTCAAAGTTCCCTGCCTTGAAATGCTCACAAACAAGAGAAGACCTTTGCATCCAAATTTGGCTTACTAGCATACCTAATGTTGGGGATCTAAACAATGTCCTCTGATTTTTTCCTACATTAACAGTAGCTATGTTTGGAGGAAGTTCCAAATTCTCCATGTCCCATCCTCCATCATCATCCTCTCCATATCTAGCTTCTTGATCATCCAACACTGTAGCTTCACTATTTTCCCCTTCAATGTTTTCTATATCTGTGTCTTCCTCTTCATCATAAGCTGAAGAAGTGTGATTCTCTAAACTACCCTAAAAAATACCTTTGGCAACCCCCAGAGAAGACCAATCATCGCCACACAAAGTGGGGTAGGAGGCATTAGAATTGATGATTTTTTCCCTGGAGCTAAAATTGGGATATTTCCACCCAAATTAGCCACGAGCATGTCAAAAATGTTTGCAAGACCATGCAATGATGCAGTGGCATAAGCAAGGTGCAAGTGACCAGACTCCTCTACAATCTTGATTCTCTCTTGAATATCACCCAAATATAGTGCATTAAGAAATTGGCCCATGACATTTTTTTTCATTTCAGCAATCCTCAACATCTTTGACAATTTGTCTAAGTTACCAGTTATGAGATGTAGAAAAAAAAGCCTCCCCAAATTCTTTGTCCTTTGATAGCCATAATCTATAATGCCAACATTGACTTGTCTAAGGGCCTCCACTCCTAGCTTATACCAGTGATCCTTTTCATCAATTTCATTTGTAGAAGGAACAACTATTTCAATATTTTCACTCTCTACTGCCAAATTGAATCGAGTTCTCTCATCTCTAGAAAAGTGAAGAGCTACTTCTAGAAATCCCTTCTACTGTAGGTAATTTATGATTATCTGAAGAAAAAAAACTAAGAGTTCCTAATCATGTTTATAACATAATCCTATTTCTTTTATTTGAGTGCTAGCTTGAAAATACACTTAGTAACATCTATCTATATAACATGGTTCTTTTCATATCTATCAAGGCAATAGGGAGACCTTCTAGAAACCTTTGTTATGTATACTGGAACATCCAATGTCTTGATAATATCACTATCTCCATTTGGCAGAAAATACTTTATGTGATTCAAATTTGAGTAAACAATAATTCCATCATCATTCCAATCCCCACCACGAATAGTTTCATGCAAACTAAACCTATTTGATAGCTTCTTTCTTGCAGTAATGATTGTATACTTACTCAGTAAAGCAATAATGATTGTATTCTTACTTAGTAAGGAAACATTATCCATGTCATTTGACCAAACTACATACTTGACATTAGGGGTTTGAATTTCTCCTAAAACCATCCTTTGTTGCATATCAAACAAACATACACTATCTTCTAATCTACAAAGCGAGTTTCCTATTCCTGCATAGAAACATGCATCTTCTATGACTAGAAGATTGAACCTTTTGGTCACCTCATTTTTAAAATTCTTGATAGTGACTTGATTCTGATTCTTGTCAAGAACATCAAATATATTGTGAGCCAAAAATACAAGAGATCCTCCTAATCCCTTCCTTGCCTCTTGTTTTGTATCACTCCTGCCATGGCTATCTGTTACACAATATTTTGTCACACCTCCTGCACTTCCCTATGACATACCTTAACATGCTCGAACATGATCATTATATAGAATACTCATCCATGTATACAAGTTCAGATCCCTCCTTTAACTTTGCTTGGAAAATATCTGTAGTTTTCTTTAAAGAAACAACTCTTGGAACCCTAAAATGAGAGTCATCACCCTTATGAATCTCAAAACTGTGATGATTGCATGTTGCACCTTGTTAAGCCAGTGATGGTATTTCTCTGTTCCCTCTCATACCCACGATGGTCTCAAAAATAAAGTTTTCCCAAAGAGGATGAGAAGCTTCATGATCTAGAAGCTTCCAAAGCAGTGAGTTGGCGGTGGTTTTGCATAGATGAGATCGAATCCTCCTAATTTGACCTCTTGGCCTCATCCCTATGAGCTACCTCCTTGAGATGTGGGCCTAATCCTATGTTTGGAGGAGGCCTAGCTCCCTCTCCTAGCCTATAAATTCCCCCTCTACCATTCCCAAATGGTTGAGCTATGTCCATTTGCACCCTCAGCTTGTGCTTAGAGGCTATTCATTAGTCTTGGAGGAGTGTTGGAGAGTTTCTTAGCTTGGACTTCGATTACCACTAAATGACAGCCTTTCAACATCAAGGATATGGTTGTAAGCTTCCCCTTTATTCTTTAAATAATAATACAATTGTTGGTTCATCCTCACAAAATATATATGTTCATGTATGTATTGGCTTGGAATTCCTTGATCAACTAAGTAGGTTATTATTGGATTTTCTATTGGTTTTGGCATGCTTTGTTGTTTCTTGGTCACTTGTGTAGGTACATAAGTGCTAGAAGAAGTAGGAATAAGTCCGTGACACAAGTGGTTTGAGGATCTCAACAAAAGAAAATCATAATAGCATCAGAGCGAGGTAGGTTATCTCTCTTGTTCTATTTAATTATAATATAGGAGATGTCTAATTGATTTTCCCTTAAGTTGCTAGACTATTGGCTTGTTGGGGCCTAACCCAGGTTCAAAGATGAATTAGCGAAACAAATCCCAGTACTATTGGCCCTTTTGGCAACAGTCTGAGGAGTGTAGATTGAGGTCTCACTCGATGTAGTATGGTAGGGTGCTAGAACTAGGTTTCCACACCCTAGAGATGTCTGACCTTTCTAAGTGGTTCATGGTCTGACCCTACATGCATGTTGCTATGTACACTTACCCATTCCTTGCAACCTATTATGCTACCTTCACACAACCCTACTCGGTGGCCGAATAGTGTTATTACCAATGTCCTTACTAGTAACCCGATATTAATTAATTAACTTAGCTTACTGTCATGTAAAAAGTATACTTAGTAATATAAATCATTCATACAAGTGCGCATAGTAAATAAACAGTATAATGGAAATTCATATTCGACAGATAATAACCCAAGACAAATACAAGTAATTCAGATGACACTTCTCTTTATTATTCTCTTCCTTCAGTTACAGAATCTATTCTACCCTGCGCACTTAGTTGCAGGGGTATGTGCACTCAGCTGCAGAGCCTCTTCCTACAACTACGACCCAGGATACATGTGGACACTTTCTCTGTACTTCTATCTCATACTTCGCTCTAACTTCCTCACTACATTTTACACTTAGAGCTTCACTCTATTTATACAATCCCATGGTGCATGGAGCATGGGTAGGCTGACATTACATTCAAACTTAGGGCGGACAACCCTATGAATCTAACATACATCTCGTGCCTGTAATTCGAGGAGCTTTACAATAATATCACTCAAAACTTGGGCTTCGAGCCCCTAACCCTGCTGCGGGGGGATTCCATGCCCAACAGGCCCTCAACACAAACATCATTACTTGCCCTTGAGTCACTCTATTAGCGTGATGATCTTGGCGTGGAGTCCCTCCAACTAGTCTCGAACGGTCCTGATGTCCGCAAAGCACTGAGCTGCTACTCATTGGACCTACTGCATCCCTTCCTCTAAGACCTCTGTGTCTGTTGTGTTTCCCTGCATCTACACATGCATCCCCTGAATGGGCACAAGCTTCCCTTCAATATCTTTTATGATTGTGAAGGCTTCGTCAATCCATGGCTGAACGCGTGCTTTGAGAACTACTTCCTTATGGCGTGTTGTGTCCACCTACTCTTTTAATGCCTTGGCTTGCTGTATCCTCGCAAGCCACTGAGTGATGACTATTGTTTGCACAGTTCCTCTGATACAGTTATACTGTTGCTGGAGTTCTCGTGCCTCTGTCTCCAGGTACTGGATGTTGGGATCCTCTTGCAACGTTGTGAGGACCCAAGTGCTTGTTCCAACATGTTAGTACAGTCGTGCACTGATCCTCCAATTTCTTGCAACCCCACTGTAATAGTGCTAGCATGCTGCTCTCTTATCTTTGCAGGAGTGGAAGGTTGCACCTTCAACTGCAGCTTGATGATCTGAAGATTCAACTCCAGCTGAACCTTTGTCGTCTCTTCTTTGGCTTTGCGGACTTGAGTTGCCAAATTGTGGATCTGCACTTCTACCAGTAGATTTGCTGTTATGGCCAGCTCTGGGATGTGTCGGCAAGCATCATCTACCATTTGTACCAACCATTGATTCTATGGCACCAACTCGTCGTGTTGTAAGCTGAGCAATTCCATGTTGATCTTTTGTTCACTAAGAACTTGGATCACACAGTTCTACCTAGCACGCAGCTCCGTTGTGATCCCATCCTGTAGCTGATATAGCGTTTCCTAGGGAAGGGTGGCCAGGTTAAGGCCAAGGCCTTTCATCATGCTAACCAACAACCGATCCATCGCATTTAACGACACTACCACTCCCTTTGGCAACACTATTGCATTTTCAATCCTTGCGCGCAACATCTGCTCTGCTTCTGAAGTGCCTGTTGCAACATGGGTTGACATGGTACCTTCCTGAGGAATCCACACCTGTAACTCTTGCAGCTACACCCTGAGGGCCCCCAACATAATTTGGTGATCCTGCATAAAATATTGAAGTGCTTCACTGGTGACATCATGGACCGTTTTGCTGATGTCATGGAGATCACCTTCGTTTAAGGTGATTGGGTCAATGACCAACTTCGAGGCCTTGACCTTCTTCCTTGGGCCCGATCTTTCTACGATGCACAGTCATTTTAACTCTGTGGATGCGGTCCCTGGGTCCATGCTCCCTTATGCTATTTTTGTTTCCTCTACCTCCTACCCTAAGGATGTTTCTTGGTCCTCATCTGCTTGTGTTGTTGCTACCTCTACTACTTGCACTTTTTCTATTGCTTCTGCGACCTCTTCTGCTCTGTGGCTTTCTGTGCTGCTTCTCACACTGCCCTTACCTTAGTTGTTGCTTTTTCGTTCCGCATTTTCTCTGCTAATTGAGTGATGCACAACTTAGCATCGTCCTTTTTCTTCTGGGCTGCTTCCTTCTCCAGTTTTGTCAGGCCTAGAGTGCGTCATTCGGGAGGCCATGTCTCTAAGATAGTAAAAATCATGTCATCAGTGGCTACAAACAATAGCTTCACCCACTACTCCACTGGATCCTTTCGTGTCCTAATATAGATGTTGTGCATATCAGCTTTGAAGTCTGCAAAAACACTGTAGACTATTGTGCACCATAGATGACAGGAACGACCTCCTATTGATCCACATCTGAATGCTCGTCTCCATGAGCACCTAGAAAATTTTGATGTCGTGAATCCATTTCACATCCTTGGTGGCCTAGAGCAAAGCGTACTTTGCAACCTTTGGTAACTCTCTGTCAATGTTGGGGAACTGACTGTCCTCTAGCAGTTCCCCCGCTACTAGAAATATGGATAATAGAAACCACACATAGTGGAAGGTCTTACCCTATTCCTAGGCTTCATGATAATTTATCAAAAATTCCTCGTAGAGGAATTTGGCCCAATTGAACTGGACCCCTACTGCACATTGCTTAGCCAGCACAACCACCGGTGCCAGAACCTCATCGGTGCGACAATTTCTCATAATTTTTCCAGCTAGGAGTTGGATCGCTACTCACACTCCTTTGTCCTTAATGTTGGAGATAACATAGCCCCTGTTCTTCTTCTCTAGCTTATATTTCACCTTCATGGCTTCCACGAGAGCCAAGTCACTACCTTTTCAGGCTATAGTCGCGGGGTCCTTTCCTTTACAAGGGAGCTGCGAAATACAGTGAATGAGATCTGCCATGATGGGAATATGCTCCTCCAGCCATAGATACCCATCATGCACCAGGCAAAGCAGTTGCCTGATGACAAATTTGGTGATGGGTGTGCGGTGGAAATGTGGTATCCATAGCAAGTGCATCAACTCAACCTTTTCCACACCACGCAACCATTTTCGTAGCTATAATGTGATCACCACCCCCTCGGTGTTCTGTTTCATTAAGTTCTTTGTATCTAGGTGTGGGAACTTCTCACTGTCAGTGAGGTCTCAGTCTTCAAATTTCATGGTTGGTACGCGTCCTAGGTGCGTTCCTTCAAATACAATGCTGCTAGGGAGGAGCGAGGTGTGGAGTGAGCTTTTTGTTTCATCCAGGTTCTTCGGTGCTTTGGTTTTCCCTTTCCGTGGAGGGACATACGCTGGAAGTTTTGTTGTAGAGTGCAACAGTTGGATATCCTCCTCCACTTCTTCTTCTTCCGCTGTAGTGATCAGGGCCTGTAAGTCTTCTTCTTCCTCATATGTTTCTGTTGTGACTACTTTCCCCTTCTCTTCCATGGATAGTTTGATGTGCCGTGATTCCTTGAGGAAATGTGTACTAGACCCATTGTCTGTTTATCCTTCTTGGGCCTTGGTGTTCACAGTGATTTGGGGATTTCTATGAAAATCCTGGTGCCTTCTAGAACATCCTCTACCATTTTGGTCTGCGTAGCCTCACCAGTGGTTACCTCTTCAATTCCCAACCCATCCTTAGTGGCAGTCATCATCTCTAGGCTGTATTCTGTCTCTTGCGAACTCAGGGGCTCAATTATGGCTTGGCTCTTAATGCTTTGTGCTTTGCTCAAGCATTTAATTCTCAAATGACCAAGTGTTGTTCACAGGCCAACCCTTTGAGCTTTATAGCGCCTTTTGAATTTGAATTCGACCATTCCCCAAAATTTTGGGCCGTTAATGCTTCCTTGGTGGCAGAGTTTCCCAAATCTTGCCCATAACTTGCGTCTAAATTTCTCGCCGCCCGCTACATTTGGCCTCAAATCGAACATCCCATCATGAATAGTGACACCAATAGTCACTTCCCAACCAACTCGCGCAGCAGCGCAGCTCTCTGTGTGTGGTCGTGAACCTTGTGATATTTTGATTCTACGCGCATCTCCCATATTGTGCAGCTATCAGGAAAAATATTTTATAGTCCCACGCTCCCTTGCAACTGCTTGGAGTGCTAAGACTATTCTTTCTACAGCTAGTCAGGTGGCCACACCACCCTTGCGGGGCTCCATCCCATCCTCTATCATAGTTCGCAGAGAATCCCCATCTTCCATTATGGTGATTGGCATCACACACTTTACTACTTGCAATGCGCTATCCTGGTCACTTCGTTTGGTGATATGCGGTCCAAGCCATGGCAATAGACTAACCAGTTCATGACGATACTCCTCCAACTTGTTAGTACGCTTATACGCACCTTGCCTTACCATTCCTAGATTTTTTGATGAGAAATGCCTTCTTTATTTCGTCTTCCAGCTTCTTGACCTCCACGTCCATCAAAGCTCTTTTCTTCCTTAGTCATACCCGGTCCTTTTTGAGTTAGCGAAGTCTGAAGTTTCCCCGTGAGATTTCTTCCTCAAGTCTTATATGTTCTGTTTTGCATAGCTGTGTGATTTCTTCGTTTCGGTCTACGCAAACCATCGTATCTATGGGTGTTGTTGGCTTTGCATGCTCCACAAGGAGTACATCCTCTGCTTCATATTTCAACTTTAGAAATGCTTGCATGGCCATAGTTTTGCACATGGCCCTATAAGTCCATACAACTGTTGGTACGCGCAGGTCGGGTCGGTGCGTCTCACATGGTGGGGCCTGTTCAACACTTTGTACACCTTGTCAAAGGCTTCCCATGTATGGTTTTTGGCATGCTAGGTTGTATCATCCTTCGCCATTTGCGTACTTGTCCCGCCTGCTTCTGCTTGTTGTCCCTTTTTCCTATTGTGAGAGCGATGTGCATTCATGTGAGCTATGTACCATATGCTTGTACCCATCTGGAAATGTGGGCGCGAGGGCTGTTTCATCCACCTAGCCTAGCTTCCATCCTCATCTGAGGCTTCCCAAATTGTAAGCACATCATCTTTCTGCATTTGTGCCAGTCTCTGTAACTCTGCTGGTGCGTACCCCACCATTTTGCAGGCATAGTGCACAGTGCCCATTTCAGAGCATCAAACCGTTGTTGTTCTGGCACTTCTCTTTCAAATTTGTTCAGAAATTCATCCACGCTATCAACCCATCATATATATGCAGATCCCTCACCTCTGTTGTTACGCAGTGTAGTGATCTTACCATCATGTTGCAATTGAGCGTGGTTACCTCGTGTAACTAGTTCTGCCATCTTTCTATTTCCTCATCTGAATCTGATGTGTAGGAGCTTTCGTGCTCCCACGAAATCCAACCATTTGCTGTAGGATTCACCCAATCTTGTCCTCAAGCTGTTATCTTGTAGATACAGTCTAGCTCGTCGTCGCACACTGGCTCTGTGTAGCACGATCCATCCGCAGGGTCTAAAGGTACCACTATGTGCAGTGGCTTTTTATCAAAAATCATTTTGGGCTTCTTTAGATTTATCACTCTGTTCATATCAGTGGCCCAATCTATTCCCAATAGCACGGGAATGGGATTGCTATTATCAACAATCTCTATCACTCCAAAATCTGCAAGCTCGCTCGCATCTTCGATGTCTATTCTTATCCCCTGTAATCTTCCCATCGGTAGGATCTTTTGCTGGTTCACCATTCACAATTGAATAGGGGACCATTGTAACATGAGCCTGCCCATGCGTTCTCATGTTTTCTTTGGCAACAAATTCGCATCCAATCCTAGATCTAGAATTACTTGATCCATTTTATACTCCCCTATTTGCGTAGTCAATTGCATTTCCCTTCTTGTCTGCAATGTATGCTTCCTGAGTTTTTAGACTACGCGAGGTTCTCCTAACCCAATGCACCTAGTGATTAGTTCCTACACTCCTTTCACAGCTTTGCTGTTGCGCAACATTTTCATACATGTCTCCAGAAAGGTAGTGATCATTGAAGGATCCATCTCTGGCTCTAGTTGATCCTTACTACCTGAAGTGGAGGCCTTCATGAAGCTCTTCTTAGCTTCCATGAATGTCTCCTTCATGTGCTCCAAATCAAATTCAGGTTCCTTTGTAGGAGCCTTGCGAACCCACGCACTTTCTTCAGGCTGCTTACCTTTTTCATCTCCTATTGTGATACTGCTTCGGAGTATGATGTTTACATTCAGGTCCTCTTCACGCAGCTCAGACCCCATCATTTGCAAATTCTGAGTCGAGAGAGGCTAGAGTATCCCTTTATCACGTAGCCTCGTTATCAGTGTAGGGCAGTCCTACATCTCATGATCAAACTGAGTATAATATAAACATGATGCTCTCGGCGGATTTGTATAATCACGGGCATAATGCCATGGCCCTCCACAATTGTAACAAATTAGTTATTTGCAACCCCTTCCTGGTCCCATTCCACCTCGGCCTCGTCCACGCCCCTGAAATCCAACATGTGCCATCCCTGCATTTGGATTGAGGGCTCGTGTTTTGATTTGCACCCTGTAGGCAAGAGTCTGATCCATGATTAGATTGTAACTTCTGCAGGTCCACTCATGGCCTATCGATCTACAAAAATTACAGAACAATTGTTGGGACGTCTGTGTATACTTCTGTAATAGGTTACAATTATCCGTGGTGTGTTTTCCTCCAATCTGACAAATTGCACACCATAATGTAGGCGTTGTGCTCAGTTTGGCCTGTGCCTCTGGTCTTAATGGCATTGGCCCTCCTCCCACCAAGTAGTTCATGAATACTGGACAATGGTCCTTGTCATGCCCTTGGCCCTTGGACTTTATGCAGCATACTTCCTTGTGCACTTTAGGGTGAGTTGTCTTGTCCTATTTCAAACTCTACATTTGCAAACATAAATTTTGTAGTTGCACATGGATTTGTTGGAATCCCAGGCCAGGATCTTGTATTGGGGTCTCATGTAGTCTCATTGAAATCTCCAAAGCTTCGGCCTGTGTGGATAACTTCTACTGCGACAACGCCATCCTTAGATGCAGTGTTAGTGATGCTACAAACCATGCGTGGTGCTGCCCATTTGTCAAGTTCATATTGGCTTCGTGAATCATACTCTTTAGTCTCTGATCTAGATCCCATGGGGTTTCACCTGGAAGCATCACGATTTCCTTAAACTCGATAATCAATTGTGTCTCTGACTTTGGCCTGCTAAATTCCCTGTTCAGGGTAGCCTACATATCTACGATCCCCATGTTTGGATGATCATTAGAATGCTTAATGTACCATGTTAGTGTGCGATCCTGCAACATGTTTACCAATGTCACCTTCTTTATATTTTCATCCACAACTCCTTGTGCTTCCCATATGGTCTTTACCGTGAACAAAAATTGTTTTGGATCTTTGTTCCCTACTCCTTTGAATACCAGAAATTTTATTGTGCTCGCCATAGTGAACTGTGGTGGTGGCGGAGGTGGTGTGGGCAGAGATGGAGATGAAGATGTTGAGACTAATGATGGTGTAGGTGGAGGTGGTAGGTGTAGAATTCATTGCCTTATCAGACTGACCGCGCTTCTCATAGAAACTTTCACAAGCTCTTCCTCGCTTTCCCACTGAGGCGAAATCGAGGGGCTATTTTCTATCTCTGTGCTACCTTCATTTCTATAGATCCTCCCACTTTGCGTAGCCCCAAACATCAATTTATTCACATAACCCGCTTTTCACACAATAGCATTTTAATCCAAGTGTTCAAATATTTAATGTACTTACCTCGCAGTCCTTTGAAGAAGTGTCGTTTTGCCTCGATGTAGCTGACTGTCGTATCTACTGTGAACTTGGTGATAAATCCTCCTATAATTCGATCGATCCAATGGTCCACAGCATGCACTATTTTATCTTCTGATGCTTCTAGTATGCTCACTAATTTTGGAGTCCACACAATCAGTTTGTCGAGCCTACACCTTCCCTGACTGTTTGCTAGTTTCGCGATCCACTCATACAACTCAAAGGGGAAGGATGCAAAGAAAATTTCATGGATTTCCGTGTATAAGTAGAGCTCCAACCATTATTCCTTTGATACTCACGGATTCTTGTTTTCCTACGCTGCGAACTCGTGAATATTTCTGTCTAACCACCCTTCAATTTCTTTCTTTGTTGAATTCTAGTGACACGACATCAGGCATCCCTTATGAAAATATTGGTCCCGACAACAGAATGATTTGTTGGCTTGTTGGGGCCTGACCCGCATTCGGAGATGAATTAGCCAAAAAAATCTAGGTACTACTAGCCCTTTCAGCAATAGTCCACGAAGCGTGGACTGAGGTCTCACCTAAAGTAGTATGGGAGGGTGCTAGAACCACGTTTCCACACCCTAGAGATGTCTGATGTTTCCAAGTGGTCCGTGGTTCGACCTTATGCACACGTCGCTACGCTCACTTACACGTTCCTCACAGCTTGTGATGCTACCTTCGCATAGCCCTACTCGGGGGCTGAATAGTGTTATTACCCAAGTCCTTACTAGTAACCCAATATTAGTTAGTATACTTAGCAATATAAATCATTCATACAAGTGCGCACAGTAAATAAGCGGTATAATTGCAATTCATATTCAATAGATAATAACCCAAGACAGATACATGTAATTTAGTTAACACTTCTCTTTATTATTCTCTTCCTTCGGTTACAGACTCTATTCTGCCTTGTGTACTTAGCTGCAAGGGTCCGCACACTCAGTTGTGGACTCTACTAGGCCTCTATGCACTTAGTTGTAGAGTCTCTTCCTACTACTATGACCCAAGATACACGTGGACACTTACTCTGTACTTCTATCTCATACTTCGCCCTAAGTTCCTAACTACTTTTTACACTTAGAGCTTCATTCTATTTATATAGTCCCATGGCCTGTAGACCATGGGTAGGCCAAAATTACATTCAGAATTAGGGTGGAGAACCCTATGACTCTAATGTACATTTCGCGCTCGCAATTCGTGGAGATTTACAATAATATCACTCAAAACTTGGGCTTTGATCCCCCAACCCTGATGTGGGGGGATTCCATGCCCAACATAGACCCACTCATTGGGCTAGAGGGATCATCTCTGTCCAAAGAGAGGATTAACCTTGTCAACAAAATGGCAACTCCGTTGGGGAGCCTATGACCCTTTCCATCTAACCTTTCACCCTGATATTTTGACTAGTTTGACCAACCATCGATTTTTCGATTTGTCTGCATTAGTCTGGATTTATACCATCACTTATTCCTACCTTAGAGTGCTAAGTCTAGATTGTTTCTTGGAATATTTTTATTTTTTTCCCATATTCCTCGCCCATTATAGGTTTACCCTTTACAGTCGCGATGGAATCATATATTTTACCTTTACAGTTGTGATGATCGTGGTTTTTACCTATACAGTCACAACGAAAATATTTTTCTTCATTTTTTGGTTGTGCTAAAATCATCAGTACTTTTTCTATACAAAGTAGTGATGACATCATGGTTTGTCCTCTGCAAAGTAGCGATAATTGTGGGTTTGGGTATATAAAGTAGTGATGATCCTTGAATATGAGAATTTTTTAGGTTTCTTCCTAAGAATCTAGTGTGTCTTGGCCCCTAAGGTCTTTTCCTCTCCTGTATGCTTGGATTTGTCAATGCTTTGATTGATTGCCTTGATTAATTTGCAAAATTTGTCTCATTGGCTTCGAAGTGAAATCTGACTGAGTTCTAGGGTTTCTAGTCAATTGACCATCAATTGCTTATTGTTGGTGTCATTGAGATGCTTGTTTTAATGATTGATTGAGTGTCGTTTTATGTGGAAATCATTGAAAACAACATTTTACATTTGTTTTAGCTTGTATTTCAAAATTTACTTTTTGTGGAAATGCATTAGATTAGTTGCATTGAAAAGTTATTTTTTGAGATTCATCATTTTGAATAGATCACACTTTTCAGTGATTGAAAGATAAAAACTATATTAGATGTATCAAATCATTCAAAATGAAAAGAAAATCATAATTCATATAAGTGCATCTTTGTAAAGTAAAATCGTTTTTCTTTTGAAAAATTGCATTTAGGATAGTGAAAAGTGGAAAACCATTTTTAATTTTGGCATTGCATTAGGAAGACAAAAGTGAAAGTTAGTGGAAGGAACTTCGTATCATGCATTTTCTTTGATGCATTATTGATTGAAATTTCTTCCCTTGGTTAGCCTAGATTTCATAGAAACGAAAGTTTTATGTTTCTCATATAGTTGCATCTTAGAGTTAAGGTGACATCGTGTTGAGCCTTAAAACCGAAACACAATTTCAAGATCAACTCTAAAATCTATCAATTAATCTAAGGATCATTTGAAAAATTAACGTTCATATTTAGTGGTCTAGGCTAGAAACGTGTTCTGGCATCTTTAAAACTTAGCAGCTGCCATTCGCTTCGGCATTAGACAGAGCTAGCATGGACTTGTGCTCCTCGTACCATCGTGTATATAAATGGATACCCCCATAGGTTGCAAAGCTTTATCCATAGGAAGTCGAGTTTTCTACCTTGTAAATGTGATACACAAAACAAAGCATTCCAAGAGATTGCCTTCACGTATGTCAAGTCCTTGGTAAATTTCTTTGTGGAGGTGTATATCGCAGTTCATGGTTACTTGGTACTCCTTTTACCTAGATTCACTTGAGTGGTCATTTTGATCTTATCTGACTATTTAAATTTGAAAATATCATCGAGCACTTGTCATTTCAAGCTCACTAAACCAACGAAAGTGACTAGAGTCACCTTTTCGTCCTTTTCTTGACTCTTAAAACATGAAAAGGCCAAGTTTTTGTTTCAAATTCTAAAATTAATTGACTGTGGAACAACATCCTTCCTGTGGAAATAATCCTTAGTATATCTTACGTTGATACCAATGACACCATTTCCTGAGTCTACTAGTCAAGGAAACCCCTCTGATGGGAATCCTAGTCCTTTTCCTTCTTTTGGAAATACTGGTGATCCCTATATGGCGATGTTTTCCCTTCCTGGATTGACCATTGGTTTGCTAGTTTGGTTATTTTCAACTTCAGTGATCCTGTGTATCAAAACTTCTATTCAACTAAGTTATCCTCCACCTGAACAACATCAGACTCAGTTGATCCTAAATTTGAGCCCTCAACTTCTTCACCTATTTCTGCACTTTGTTCTTTCTCTTCACCTGGTGAAAGTCTAGATTCTAGTAACCAGGAAGCTAAGAAGAAGAAGAAGCAAAATAGTAAAGGGGGAAACCAAGTAGTCATTGCTATGGATGCAACTGATGTAGGAAAATCTTCCAACCAACCTCGGAAAGTAAAATTCCCTTGCATGTTACATTAGGTAGACCACCTTCTTCGGAATTGTCCTGGTATTCCCAAGGTATTATAAGTGTAGTCCACCAGTTCACATCGACCTTTGTCATCAACCGATGGCAATCATGCTAGTGAAAAACCCTCAACTAGTAACAGTAAAGTGTATGGGAAAAAGGGAAAACCCAAATTTCCTTATAAGTTGTGTGAAGGTAATCATCCCATTCACCTTTGTCCTTCACTGCATCCTCAATTATCCGAGAGGTGGGCCCTCTTCGATGGGGTTTACCAAAGGAGGAAGTTGAGTTATAAGGTTCTAATTTAACCTATTTCCCGTGACCATTGGAGCCAAGGGTGGCTTTACTTTTTCTAGTTGTTGCATGAGCCATGTGGTTTACTTCAAAAAACCCAACTATTAACCCGTAAATAATTAACTGAAAGACCAACAAGAAACTGCAAGTCAGCTGAAGTTCGAGACATAGGAGTGGACAAGTAATTCCCTTTGTTGGAGCACCTATCTTGATAAACATTGCTAAGATACGCATCTTAAACAAAACCCAGAATCGCCGCTAGTTACCTTTCAGGGCCCTAAGAGAGAATAACTTTCTATAGGCATAGGTCATACAATATCCAGTACTATTGAAGAAAGAGAGAGACCTTAAACCAATCACATGTAGAGGCCTTAATGCATTTTTACTAGAACTATAAACTCGCATATACAAACCATATTGGATATGTCAGTAGAAGAGCTATGTAAGCCATGAACATTTCAAGAGCCTAACTATTAAGACCCCCATATGAATTAATAGAATTCCATAAAGAATTGACACAACAATAAAGAAAATAGAACATCCATCATACAGAGCCAGGACAACTGAACTTATATCCTAGGACCAATCCTTCCTTATCTACCTACACATCTCAGATCTTCCATCCCCTAGAACCCACAGACAAGAGAAAGGATCCATGACACAAAACAGGAACAAAGGACTGAGTACATACCTAAGACAACCAGGTGAAGCCCACGAAAATTGAACCCAGGTTCTGCAAGGGGATGATGCTGTAACACCCTCCTCTCACATTTACCCATGTAACTAGCCAACTAGGGTAAACATGCGATGAGAAGCCACTATGATATGATTTGACCTCCTAAGCCATGTTATAGAATTGGAACCGATAGAAACACACCATACACACCTTCAACATCAGCATTAGGACCCTCAAGAACCATCCCAACCTTTCTGCCAATTAGCCCTTGGGTCCTACTGAGATTTTAGATTGATTCACCCCCGAACACTCCCATACTATAGGCCTGCCACCATCTAGGAGGCTCTAGATGCTCTCATGACAAGGCATGCCAGTGTCTGAGGACTATTTTTCTCAGTGTTGTGTCATCGTCCCCATGATTTGAGCCACTTTTTCAGGCCCAGAGCCTAGGTCACTAACCAAAACTGAATGACACCTTCAAAAAAATAAGATAACAAGGAAATGATAGTAAAAATGCAGTTACTTGAATAAGACCTTGACTAGACCCTTACTATCCATGATAGGCATTTCACCAAATATATCATGAATATGTAATCTACATGTGTAAATAACATATTTGAGGATAGGGGTCTCATACTTAGCTGAGAATCATTAAGAAGCATTGATGCCTCCACACATTAGATTCCATTTCAACCATTAGGTCATAAATACATTGGTCATTCACTTACAAGTAAAAACATGATGAGAGACATACATATATATTGTCATAAAACATATACATAACTAGCATAATAGCAACAAAAATACCAAGGAAATCACATCCATGTGATCCACATATAAGCCAATATAATACTCATAGAAATAACAAGAGAAATAACCTCATATTGATGATGCAAAATCTAAACCAGGGATGGGACTTCCACATTCCAACCCACTGTGGAATGGTTGATCCAAATCTCTCTTTAGTCATTCATCCTCGTTCCATATTCCAAGCATGAATGTGGGATCTCATAGAACACCTCAATCCAAAACCATTCAGGGCTTCTAGAGGCCAACCGCCTCAACCCATCGAACAATGATTCCAACACATGGTAGGAAATCACAAAACCATCATCATATTGGTCTCTATCCAATCCTTCCAAGGTTCTAGAGTGTTTGTTCCAACAAAGGCTCCAAGACTAGTAACTCAACCCACAACTTATACCGGGCTCCAAAGAGTTTGTCCAACTAAGGCCCTTGGACTAGTAACTCAACCCACCAAGGGCTCTAGAGTGTTTGTCCAGCCAAGGATCCAGAACTAGTAACTCAACCCAAGTTGTTATAGGGCTCCAAAGTGTTTGTCCAACCAAGGCTCCAGGAACTAGTAACTCAACCTAAGCTAAGGAAACGTGAGAACCAATAAAAAAACAAGAAAATAAATCAACAATCACCATGGCTATCTAGGAAATTGAAAGGCTTGGAAAATCCACTATCAATCTCGGCCATCCTGCATGCCATTGATAGATCATAACCAAAAAAGCATGTGCACATGCCATGCATGCTAAAACTATTGAGGAAAACACACATGCAACTCGGTACTTGCAAGAAAAATTTGTTGTAGATGTTGATCCCAATGTCCTCTTATACTTTCCTACGATTCCTTTGCTTTCTTGTTCCAAAAATCTAAGTGTGCCACACCCTCCAAGAGTTATCCAAGAAAACTATGAGTATCCAAGAGTATGAGAGATAAAGAGAGAATAATGAGAGAGCTCCAAAACTAAACAGATAAAAGGTTACCAACTGATCCTCATAAGCCTTGTTTTATCAATGAGGCCTCTATTTTATTCATTTTAAATTATTTTCCTTCATTTTCCTCCTCACATGCAACTTGTGACCTTTCACTTCCCCTTTCTCTCAATTTCCATTACTTTCATAAATAAATGTGCCAAAAATGCCATTTTCCTTTCCAAAGCCTTAGCCATTTCCTTTGCCAATTTCCTTATCCATTAATAAACTGATGAAACACCCACACTAGGATGTCTTGCCCAACATTCAACTTGGAATAAGTTTCCCATCAACCGTGGTTATTATTTTTCCTTTGTTAACTTTTATTACATGGAATTTTCACCAGGGATATTATAGAGGCAATCTCCTGTCAAGGTTGGCCAAGCTCTCCGTTGTGCTGATACCGAACCAATTCACCAATGGACAAATTACCAAAATGAACACCAAAAATATTGGGAGCATGCCACATTGAAGCGATATTACCACCTTTCCTCCTCAAATTAATTACCTTGCTACAAATTGCCACCATACCATGCGAGTGGAGCATATGGAGGGTGGTAGAGATTTGTTGTGGGATCCAAACACAATCAATTAACTAAAAATTATCAAAAGAGTCTTATTATATTTTATTATTTTAAATATAAAATATTTTATTTCTTAAGTAGGAAAAAATCAATGACAAATTTAATGTTTTAAACAAATTTTATATTATATGTAAAATAAAATGATAAAATTTTAGTCTGGAGTTGGAAATTGAGAAAGACACTTTTCAAAACATTTGCACAAATATTAATTTAACATGATTGTCCATTTTGGAGTTTCAAAATTTTCAAAGAATTATAAAAGTGTTCAAGGGAATTAAGAAATTGTTTTTATTAGAGAAACTAGGAGTTAAAAAGCAAAGTAATCACTGTAGAGACTTGAAAAAATAAACACCTATATTCAATTTCATTAAAAGGAATATGGAAATTTATGACATAAACAAATAAAACACTGAATATAGATATGAACATATCACCAAACTAAGTAAAGAGCCCATATTCCTTATTAATTGTCAACAGAATCATTTGAAGCATGGAGGCACATCAAAATGAATTCCATGAAGGTGATATAAGAAATTAGGTGTTAGCTCATAATTAAATGATTCTATTGCTTCTATCTAGTCTTGTTCAAGACATATCAAGAAGTGGTCAATTGTGTCATTTTGTAATTCGATATATGCATAGCAGAAATGCAAAAGTACTTCAATTGTATTGAAAATAAAATCACCTAGGCTCTATAAAAATTCTTGAATTCTAAAAAACCTATTTGTGTTCAATATATCATCAATGGTTGCATGATTGATGCATATCTTTTTTGATTTTCAACTGTCAACATCAATTATAACAACCATTGTTGTATAGTTTCACCATGAGATTTCTTGTTGAAACTGGTTAGTAAATGCAATTTCCCTGTGTTTGTGATAATTGTACTCATAATAAAACATGAGAAACAAAAAAATGAATGGTACAATGCAACATGAAAGTAATTCTACATTTCCATTTTCAAGTATTTGCAAAATGCATCTGCAAAAGGTAACAATTTCCTTGACATGTGAGTTTCTAGTTGCGAAACTATTGACTTATGACACATAACAAAATCAGTACAAGTCTTAAAGCAAGTATAATAATTCCCATTAAATCGACTAAGCCTGTCAAACTTTCACTACTTTTTTTCCCTATAACATCTAAAGGAAGATGCACTTCCTAGGAAATTCAAGTTCATTTATGTCATAACTTTCTAAATTTTTCCTGATTGTGTAGCAATGTTCTCTATCGTACACGAGACTAACTCCAAGGGTTTTTTTTAAATATAGCTAGTACAAATATTCACATTACTTAATATTTACAATGTTTTTTAACTGCAACTGTAACACTCAAATGGAAATAAATATGGAAAATTTTCCTATTTAGGAGCCTGAGTGTAGACAACCAACAAGGAAAGCTAAAAGGTTTGTTTAAAATGCTAAATTCACATCTATTTGTATTAAATGGATTTTTTCAATAGCGAAAAGAAAACCCATGAGATTTTACGTAGATAGATTCTTCATAATGCAGAGCAAACCATAAGGACACATAAGTGGTTAAGAAAAGCAGACAACTAATGTCTCTGTTGCATTTTTGAAAAAAAAAGAAAAAAACTAAGAGGGTCACATACCTTATTAACAATGTCAATACAAATTCAATTGCACCAGGGCTCCCAAACTTCTTGTTTTTTCAAATATATTTCTGCCAGCTCCTCCAGATGCTTTCAACCCATGAAATCCATTAGCAAAGCTGAAATGCTATCCAAAGTATTTGGCGTGGAATGAATTGTAATAGTCATAAATGTTTAGAGACATACTATTTGATTTCTTTGGCAATGGAACATAACATTTTTTCAAGTGTTAAAGCTCTAAATAATTTCATTGAATGCATAGGATTACATAAAAATTAGTGAACATTGCAGTATAATCCCTAGATCAAAAGATTTGATATTTTGTCGTCATTATTATTGTAACCATGTTATTATGAAATTTTGCGCATAGTACTAAATAATATGCATAATAAAAAAACTATAATCATATAAAATGAATGGAAATATGAAACTCTAAAGCTATAATATTTTATTCATTATGCTAAATCCATAATGTTTCCACTGCCCAGTCAGCCGAGAATGACTAGTAAAACAACTTGGTCAATAGAGAAAAATCTCAATCACCAACTTCCTTTGGAAAATTGTACATGGGCCATTAGAGCTTGCTATCAATGCATGTGTGGGAGTATCGTCAAATATTTTTCCTTTGATTTGGCTCAAATATTTATGTTTTCATTACATTAAAATCATTAAAAAAATGTGAATGTTAGAGTACCTGTATAAGAGAGATGTTGTTATATTAAATTTCATTTTGAATTTGTACAAACAATAAATAGTGCATTAAATGAGAAGATGGAATATGTAATCAATGCAAAGAAAACAAAATCAATAGAAATCCAAATCACAGTTGTGAATATTACAATGGAATTCATACTACTTTATTTTACCTTCTACCTCACTCGATGCCATCTTTATTTCAATTGTTATCTAGATCATACTCAATTAGTATGCCTAAAACTATCATTGCATGTATTTAGACCCTTAAGCGTGGGGAAAAGGCCTAAATATAAAAAATTAACATAGTGTCTTTATTGCAATAAATAGGTTACATTGGCGAGAAGATGTCAATTCAGATTGCCAATTCATGAGGGTCACAATACTATGTTATAGAATGCAATGCCACATTGGCAAAACTCTAATTTCACATCAAGGCTTTTGTATCTAGCTGAGCAATTGATTTACAATGCATTCTAGTTAAAATTTCTGTGGCCGATAGCTCTACCCTACAGACTGCCTCTGCATTGACTTGACTTGCTATCGTATCACCTAAAACAAGGAATGATACTATGATTTTCCAATGATAAGAATAGACCCTGACTAGGTCAAAGGTTAGGGGTAGGGACTAGAAATAACAAACCTAATCATGCCAATGGATAGGGCTATCCTTGACTTGGCTTTGAAATGACTATTGCCACCAAGGCCACCAAGGCACTGCCACTTGCAAGGTCTTGTCATTGTGTTATACTGCCATGTGGAGTACTCTACTAAAATTTGGGCCCCTCCATGGATAGGCCCCACTCCACTTAGCCTTTGAGATGGATACTGCCACCTACGCCAATGTGTTATTCCCATGTTAATACAAATATAAATTTCATATCGGAAACCTGTGGTGGTCAAGCATATCAATGCACCAAGGAAGAGCACCGACCCTAACTAAGTCGCAGGTTAGGGTCGGGCCAAAAAACAATAGAAGTGGCCCCCAAAAGCATTGACTCTGACTGTTCCTTGATATAAACACTGTCACTGCCACATGGGCCACTGAATCACTAACACTTGTGAAAATTTTTATTATTTGTTGTGCAAATAAAATAATAAATCTATTTATAAAAATGAATGAAAATATAAGAAATAATTAATAATAATATAAATTGTGATAAATGTGTAACTTGTAGAAATTTCTTACAACTACGTCAAGAATATATATATACACGCAATCGAGAATGTGCCCTACTCAAACAAGCTGATGCACCAAGGAAGAGCACTGGCCCCAACTAGGTTGGAGATCGGGGTCAGGCTCAGAAACAACAAAAATGGCCCTTGAAAGTGCCGACTCCACTGAGACAAAATTGGTCTATCGGACCTATAATTTTCTTTCTTAGTTTATAATTGTCTGGATCCTCATCTTTCTTGGAGAGATTAGCGCTATAGCTTTCTTTTTTTTCTCTATGGTCTTCTAACTTTCTTTATCTTGCATCTCCTTCATCTCTTTTGGTTCTTGGGACATTGGTGTCTTAGCTTCATGATTGATTGTGTTCGTCCTTTTGAAGATAGTCAGAGAAGAAGTTTGGTCTAGGAGATCTACTTTGTTTTTAAATGAAGACTTATTTTGTGCGGTATTCAAACCCTCATAACTATTGATGCTTGACAGGTTGTCAAGTTCACTCTTTTGTTGTTGGGTGGGGCTTTCCCCCTGCTTGTCTTGAGAGTTGTTTCTTTCTTGCCCGATTTGTTGTGATTTAGAGTTTTCTTGAGAGTATTCTTCTTTGATGACAGTGTAGCGTTCTTTTTGTGCTCCTTCCCACCATGTAGATCTATGGTGATTTTTTCTAGCAGAATTTTTCTGGGAGGCTTTTGGGCAATTTTCGGCTAGGTGGCCTGTCACAAAGTAGGATCGAAATCTGAAGAGAACACTTTCATAATCGAGTTTCTAGTTCCACACATATTCTTTACTGGTTAGGTGCATTTCAGCTGGGAATCTGGCGCTGAAGTCCATTTCCACACAGATGCATGCATAGGTGGTTTTGGCATATTCCTCTATTTCTAGGCACCTACAGTAAAATTTCTCAGTTGTATTTCCAATGGCTTTTAGTGAAGAGAAATTCCAGAGATGCAAGCATAGGTTTGGTAATCTCACCCAAAGTGGTGTTGACGTTATGATTGTTGTTGAGGGATCGAATGATTGGTTCCATGGCCTCATGAATAGGCCTGGTTTTCCCCAAAACCAAGGGCCGAAATATAGAATACATTGTCTTCTTTCAAAGATTTCAAAATATACTATAAAGAAACCCCTAGCATAGGGGTAGATATTAATTGCATTAGGAATTAGAGGCTTCCATACCTCTGAGATCCAACCGTGGAGAGCTGTCAGTTGTGGCCAAAAACCATTGAATCGGCAGATTAGGGCACTTTCAGAGAACTTCAAAGCCTCATTGAGTGAGGCCTGGACCACCTGGACAATGGGAGTTGGGGCTTCACTGACAATATGGGCAGGAGCTGCCCCCCCAGAGGTGGACCGAACTAAGCTAGCAATTATTTTCGCGAAGCTGGGAGCCATCTAAAGAATGTTGTCCTGTTGAGTATAAAAGATTGCCAAAGAGAAGCCATAGAAGATTGTCGAAGAGAAGTGAAGAGACATAGATATATAAACTGTAGTAAAGAGAATAATTGCATATCTAAGGGAATGCACCTAATTCAACCAAGTCGATGCACCAATGAAGAGCATTGACCTCGACTTAGTCATAGGTTGGGGATCGGGCCCAGAAACAATGGAGTTGCATGCCCTGATCGATAACCCTGACTCTGACTGGTACTCGACCTAAATATTTCCAGTCATACCTCGGTGTTTAAACCACTATGACATGGGAAAATTATATTAGCTAGTATGCCAAAATGATAATTAAGTTATTTTTAAATGCAATAGAAGGAGGGGCCTGACTTCCCAATCACCCCATTTCAACCCACTTTCCTTCGTATGATGGCTACCCATGACACATGGACGACTTAACATTATTGTATAAATATAAGCAAATAGAAGTATAGGCCCAGGGAAACATAATATGTATAGTTGATATTTTGATGCTCCATTACGTCATTGCGTTCCCACTTTGCTCTATGAGTTCTATTGGGTGGTCGGGAGTCGAGAGTGGACAGTGAAAGAACTTTGTGAATGGACAAATTCCTTGACCCTGACTTGCTATAGGGAATTGTGCAGAGATGTTATTACATTAAATTTACTTCATAGTTTGTACGGCCAATTACTGATGTCTCTTCATGACAAATGGGCATTTTAATGCATAAGCTTACAATTTATCAAATTAACGTTTTCATCGTACATTGTATTAATTCAAAAACCTTGCAAATGCACTTCGGCCATCAGCTAAGACAATAAGTAATCGTACCATGGTACATTGTGTTACTATAAAATACAACAAAAAAATCATTGCAAAATAAGACCCAAGGCCTATTAACCAATTAGAATTCAAATAAATATAATTCATAATTTTTTGTTTCTGTTTTCTAATGTTAACTTTTGAAATTTCCTCTTTAATTTTCAATCAACCAATGATTAATTGAAGCCTAAATACAAATCAATTGCAATATATCCTACTAGCGATAGGGATAATACAACCTTCTTCATATTAAAACAAAAAAGTTATAACTTTTTTAATTTAATAGATCACTTATTGGATAATCTTATATATATGAATAAAACTTTTGAATTTTTTTTTTTCAAAACTTAGTATTATAAATATTTTATGTTTTTCCAATTATGTTGTTTTCTAAAACACAACTTAGATTTTCATGTTAAACTTGAAAAAATTGTAAACACGTCTTAGAATTTTGAATGGATAAAAATATATAATCTTAAATGTTAGAGCAATAAATCTAAATCTTAAATGTTAGAGATACAAATACAAATATAAATCTAATTCTTAATTCTCACTACACCATATTTGATAAAGAAAACTAACATTCCATCTCAAAATAATAATGAATTTCAAACCTCAAGAATTAGAAACATAATTTTCAAACCTCACGACTTGCTCTAAATAAATAATAATAATTTTCATTTTAAAGCAAGATTGAAGAAACTATTGCAAAGGGAAAACCAATTTAGAAGAAAAAATCATTAAAAAACATGTTTGAAGAAAAGAATGAAAAGGATAAATAAATATGTATGGCTACAATATTAAATACTCTATCGTAAGGTGAGAACAAAGGCAAATTCCTCACATCAAAACAGATTTGTCTCTTTGCATCTCAAATCTTGGGAGGACCACATCATGTCTTAAATGATGATAAGGGATTTTCATTGATAAAATTTTAGATTTTTGTATGTGCAACTCTATTAAAAATTCTTATTGTACATGTGTTGCCTGCATCTAAAAAGTGTTTGAGGGCCATAACATTTTTTTAGTAACGAGAAATGATTTTTCTAAATTTTTTTCATTAATAAGACTTTAGACTGCTAAATCTAAATCCATTAACAATTTCTATTGTACATGTACCTTAATGAACAAGCTTGAAATAACATAGATATCATAATCTAGAAGGAAATCGTGTTGTAAATATTACATGCTCTATGTTTCGATCCCTTCTATAGGATTCTATCAAGATTTGAGTCTCTTGATGATGATCCCACAAAAGGGATCAAAACATCAATCACGTAACTTTCAAGCGTAGTTTGCTTCTCACAAATATTTACCACTATGTATGGATCTATTCATAATGGGCATAACCCTTACTAGTGATGCTTTCAATTTTAGAACAATAAAAAAATAATATGAAATACAATATGAATTAAATATTAATAACAAGGAATTCACAATTCATTATTTCTGTTTATATCGAGTATTATGTGCAAAAAACCTAGGGCTAGAATTTCACACCCTGGTATTTCAATGGATACCATCAATAGAACGGAATGAAGGAGACCCTTTTCCTAACCTATTCGAAGCCAATCCAATTATTAGGTCAAATTGATAATGGGAGAAAAACATAAATATTTAATTAAAAAGAAGAACCAAACGTCACACCAATGGGTGGACATTTAACATAATTTTTATTTTATTTTTAAATACCTAAACTCTATCACTCAGATATTGAAATTAAAACTTGAAGCTATCAACACCAACTATTATTCTCTCCACATAAGAATCACCTCTCTGCTTATCTAATATGTTTTAATTGTTTCTAGTAATTTTGGACTCAATTTAACTAATAAATAAAAATATTTTCTTTTTTCTATATAATTTCAGAGTGAGATTTTGATTTTTTTTCCAATACATTTTTTCAAAAATATAAATAAATTTCACACCCTACAGCAATCCAATATATTTAAACTTTGCACATTAAAACTTAAACTTATAATTCTTAACCTCCTTACCTCCTTAGAGAAAAAAGTACTTAGAAAAGACAAATTTCTCTATTAATTAAATTAGATTATAAAGCTTATATGAATACAATGGAATTTAAATTGAAAAGGTGGTCTTGTGATGCTTAATTGCCACCAATATAATGTCAACTGGAAAGAATATGCGACATGGTGTTTATTTGGCAGATGACTTTGGACTTTCTTCTTTTTATGTTGGAACAATGGCATGGATAAGGATATTGATTTTTGTGTTGTGGGTACATGTGAAGTTGTTTTTCCCCAATCAACAAAAGAGAAGTCAGGTGTATGTGCATCTCTTAAAGAGTCTGAGGAAAATGTGGCGATAAGGAATTCGCTCGTCTATTACTCACACAATAAAGATTTAACAAGAGACATCTCCCACAATTGTGTATTTTCTCATAATGACTCCTATTATTGTATAGAAATTAAATTTTTATCATTTATGTAATTGTTGATAATTAAATTATAGTTAGGTAAACATCTATACGCATTAATAGATTATAATCAGTTAAAACTGGATAAGATACATCTTACATTGGAAACATTTAAAAAACATAAATTAATTAAACTATAATTTTATTTTAAATTATTATTATTACTGATTATAAGAAGAATTAATATATAAGTTTTATATTTATATGTGGGACTTTTAACACGTAGAAGATTCTTAACCATGGTGATTCATCTAACTTTACTATCGAGTCTTAACTTATAAATATGATTTTTTACCATACCATGATTAGCATGGCTAAGGAACACCACAAATACAAAAAAACATAGCTCGTTCATATAACACATATTAATACAATTTTTTTTGATAATCAAATTAATTAAAAAAGTAAAACACAAATAGTTTGACATAAATCTTAACCTTCAATATATGACGGCTACTAAAAATATTTTAAAATACTCAATGGAGGTCAAATTTTGAAAGCCTTTTTCCAAAATAGATGCAATTATTGGTGTAATTATATGCATAAGTATTTTGATGTTTGTACAAACAAAAGTTAAGATATTCATAAAAAGGGGATTTCCTCTTTATAAGGACTCCAATAGCATGGGTAACGAGATTGATTGAACACCTTTAGATAATTACTCACACAGATAAAACATAAATGAAATGAAGCACAAAATGTTTAAAAACACTTAAAGATAGAAATAGTCTATTTCCCTATCCATATGGCCACCTAAGGCAACAAATTAATGCAAATGGAGAATAATTCACATATGATTTTTTGATAATTGATTATATAAGAAAATAACCCTCCATGCTCTTTAAATATAGATTATGGGAAAAACAACTACTAAAAGAGTAGTTGTTAATGGTAGAGATTAGATCCTTTACACCATCTATTTGGGGAATATCTACTTTGATGTCCTCCTTGCTATTGACTCATGTGAGAGATTAAACCATTCCAACCTCTTTTAAATTTCCTTTCCCTCTTTAAGGCATATGATCTAGGTCATTATTGGTGGCCACCTGCCTATTCCACTTGGATCCCCAACACTATTTCTTTCATTTTCCTTAATTGTAGCACAATTTAATATTTTTCATAGTTTTTTGTCTCCTAACTTCCAGATCCATTTTGAGGTCCTAAACAACATTTCTTTTGGAAAATGGGAAAACCTAAAACTTATGGCAGGGGATTGCAATCAAAATTTGTAGTCATTGTATAGATCTTTCTAATGAGGTATTGTACATGTCAAACATAGATCATATGCCAAAGTTATGACGCCTAGAAGTTGATGTACCAACTAACCCTAACGGGGCCCACAAATGTTTGGGACTTCATCTCCTAGGGTTAGGTTTTTGGGTGTTTAGAGTTTTCCTTTGTTTCTTAATAATAAAAAGGCCTTGAAGACTCATTGTAAAATATTTCAAAGGCATGTAGCTTTTACATCTCTTCTTAGATATAAGCTACCATCGCCCAAGCTAGTTTATTTCCATTATGCATGTAAAGAATTTCAGAATTTTGTTATTAATGAATTGAAGTTCATTTTTCACTGTAGCTCTCTATTTCTATTGGAATCTACATTTCATTTCATTCCTGCATAAATTTGGATCAATGGTCTTAGAGTGGTATGCTCTTTCTTTGTTTTTCTGTGCATGTCCCTAACAAGGTTGGGGTATAAGGAGTTAAGACTTGAACTAGTTGAACCCTTGCAAGAGAAGCTTTGCCAACCTTAACGAATTCCCATGGAAGAAGAAAAGAAATATGAGGGAGTAGGAGATCCTTTCAAAATGTTGCTCGAAGAATCCCTCATGCGACAAAGGGACAAGATGATTGATAAATTTTCCCAGATCATTTGGCAGGTATCAGCAGGCGAAGCATCTTCATCTGACAACTAGCTCATGGGACCACCCCTTTCAAGGTACAAATTAACTTTGATATTCCTATATTTGAAGGCCAGATAGATGTAGATATCATAGATAAATGATTAAAACTATTGGAAGGATATTTTTTGTTCCATAATTTTTCCAGTAGGGAAAATATTACTTTTGCACTCCTCAAGGTTGACCCCCACATCAAGGACTGATGGGAAACCTACTATGAGGAGAGAGATGAGAGGGAACCCTCACTATTTTCAACCTAACCCACTTGAATTATTTATGAGATTTCATCAAGGAACAATAATACCCTGTCGAGAGCTATGAAGATAAGTACATAAAATGGACCACACTATGGAAAGGAAGGGACCAAGACATTCCAAAGTTCACAAATATTTTTCATACCCTTCACACAAAGTTGGGTATCAAGTATTTTGAGTGGAATATTTTACTCAAGTACCATGGCTATATACACAGACACATTCAGGACAAGATGGGGTTCCTTGATACCTCCTCACTTGGCACCACATACTGATATGGTGTCAAGATCAAGTAGAAATTAAAATAGAAGCAATGGGACATTGGATCTAAGAATATGAAGGAAGGAAAAGGCACCCACTAACTATATAACAAATTGCAAAGACAAGGTGGGGTGACCTAGGAAAATCCATCGAAGCCACAAGTAAATAACAACACCACGATGCCAAAGAAGGACACAGGGAAGTGGTGTGAGTTCCACAAGAGCCCCACTCACAATGCAAATGAGTGTCGTGCCAAGTAGTAACTAGTGGCCAAGTTGAAGGCTTCTGAGTTAGATTCATGTTCTGACTCCGAGTTAGAACCAAAAAAGGGGAATGATAAAGGGAATCAAATTAACGATGCAGAGCCCATCACCACCTTTGCCACCACTAAGGTCTAGAAGGTTGAGCCACGATATCCAAAGGAAGGGAAGCGTATCTTCCACTCAGAGATGTGGGTGAAGGGGTATTTGTTGCAGTTTATTGTCAATAGTGGGAGCCAAAAGAACCTCATCTCAGTGGAGGTCATTAAGCGATTGAACCTGCCAGGCACACTACACCCACATCCATACACCATCAGGTGGCTCCATCAAGGATGAGATCTCTTCGTTAGCAAACAATGCCTCCTTCCCTATAACATCAAACTCTTCATAGATGAGGTACTGTGTGATTTTTATCCTCTTGAAATCTGTGATGTGTTATTAGGCCAGACATAATTATGGATGAGACATGTTGTGTATGAGTCTAGGCCTTGCACTGTTATTATTACTTTTGGAAGTAAGCTATATAATATAGCAGAGGTAGGCTTGCCTATTGCCATCTCTTTGATTTTTGCTAAGAAACACAGTAAGATCATCTTCCAGAGTTGGATTTTTTTTCTTTTTTATCTTCTCTCAAAGTAAGGGGAAGATCATGGCCACATCTATGGCCCCCGAGAAGGGTTCCTCCACATAGCAGAAGTAGGTGGATAAGGTCGTGGAAGAATATAGGGACATGTTCTCCTCACCATTAAGGGTACATTTTCATTGTTATGTCAAGCATTCGATTGATTTGACTTCGAGAGCACCCCTACCTAGTGGGCCGATATACCAAAGATTTATTATGGAAAATAAAGAAATAAAGTGATAGATCTAGGAGTTGTTGTAGAAAGGGAACATCCAACGAAGTGCATTGCATTGAGGGAGCTCAATTATACTTGTAAAGAAGAATCATGGGACTTGGAGACTTTGCATTGACTATTAGGCACTAAATAAAATCACTGTCAGGAACAGGTATCCAATCCCATGGATTCATGAACTTCTTGAATAGGTTAAGCGTTCTATGTACTTCAGCAAGATTGGTTTAAAATTTGGATATAACCAGGTTCCAATAGAGTCCATAGATGTATGGAAGATTGCCTTCAAAACCAAGCAGGGTCTTTTTGAGAGGTTGGTCATGCCTTTCAGGTTGACAATGCCCCTGCAAATTTTATGAGGCTAATGGATGACATCTTGTGGATATTTACCAACTCGTTCATGGTTGTATACCTGGACAACTGTAGCTTTTAACCCTATACATAAATTACCTGTATAGGAATTCTAAATCACAGGAAAAAAAAATGTGAGAGCATAACACATAAAATGCATATACACAGAGATTTCCCATTGGATCTCAAAACCGAGACTACCAACTTGATTTTTCATTATGTTCCTTTCAATGTTACAATACAGATTTATATATGCCGAAGCATCCAATACCATGGACCGAAAAACCATCACGTCCAATACCATGGACCAAAAAACCATCGATCCAATACCATGGACCGAAAACCATCGCGTCCAAAAAACATGTGCGAAAATCATGCACAACACCATAGGTGGGTCCGCCCAACCTAACATAGGGTCCAAAACCACAATTTTCCGGGGCGCTGCCTCGAACCCCATAAAGTGGGGTTACGGGTACCCCTCAAACCCCCTGTTAACTATGTGGAAAGAATATAACACAACCCAACAATCTCCCACATTTTGTTTTCTTTCCATAGGGGGCCACAGGAGAGCTTATTCATTTTTTCAGCCCTGAAACGCCCATTGTTTCTCTACACCAAGAGAACTTCTCAGAGCTCACAGATTTTGTAAATGCATCTGCAGTATTCTTCAAAGTGTCCACCTTTACCAACAACACCT
>APFE031088575.1:0-11158 GCA_000404065.3 Pinus taeda | reverse complement strand
TAATTGGGCGGGTGCGGCACCACCTTACGCCGGGTTTGGGCGTACGTGGACTACGCCTTCGACTTCCAACACCAATTTTATACCTTCCGAATTAGTGTTATCTTTTTATAACTTCATAACCACGCTACAATTGCATAACTCGAACTCTCATAACCGAATCACAAAACAAACAGCTTAAACCATAAACTTATAACCTGCAATTATAATTTACGTTTATACTTATTTTACCAACCGGCACTTATAATTAAATTAACGCCTTAATAGAATTATAAGTCAACACACAAGAACCGAGCATAACACCATTATGTTGGGAGGGGCAACTCCCGGCCAAATTGCGCCCTCAACTTTTCATTAACTTTATGAATTTTTACAACGGTGCGCCCTACGGCCTGCACGTTAATTTGTTTTACAGTACGTGCGCCCTCGGCCTGCACGGTGACCACTTACAACGGCTTAGAACAGTCAACACATATGTCAACCTTTGTAAACTGCGCACTTAACTTTGCCCCAATTATACCAAGACCGGTATGCGTTACTGTCGTTTTAGCCCTGCTGTTTATGTGTCGACCGCCCACCCTCATGCTCGCACTTATTTGTAAACAGACCCCACTTCACAATCGTCCAAGTGAGAAGCGCGCCCTTACATCGATGCTAAGTGCGCTCTGTCCCTTTCGTTGAACGACTAAGTCGCAGATCGTTTGATCGATGATCATTTGATGATCCCAAATGGACCTCAGCCCCGCCATTATATATCTCGCCTCCACCAATTGGGAAGGGGGTGTCGGTGGTAAAGGCGACCCCCAATTCACAACACTTCGCCCATTCTATCACCGAGCCGACGCGTTGTTATTTTTTTGTAAATCGTTTCGTTTATCCTCCGGCGGGTCGGCCCTTGTGTAACAAGGCCGCCCACGCCGAGGTATAAACCTTTCGGCCAGTGTTTACCCCACGCGCCCAAGTGTAGTCCGCTGCCACGTCCATGCTTGTTCGCTGCCCGCGTCGTTCGCTGCCTTGCTGCCTTGCGTCGTTCGCTGCCTCGTCCAAGTCGTCCGTTGCCTTGCGTCGTTCACCTGTCGTTCGGGCACTTCGCCCCATCGTTCAACCGCTTGCCCGATGTGTTGTCCGGTGCGTGTGGGCGCGCCCTTCGTGCAACCCACCGCCCGTTTGATTGTTTCGCCCGTGTACTCTACCAGACTGTTATGGGGCGGCATGCCTGCTTAGCCACCCGTCGTGTAGGCTTTTCGAACTCTCGTTTGCTCCTGCTGCACCCGTCGTTCGAATTGCCCGCTGTTGTTCAGGGCGTCCGCTCCTCGGGCATGGGTCGCCCTCGGGTCACCCGCCCGATGGGCGTGGAGCCCCCAACGTATGTAAATTGCCCGTCGTTCCGCCCAGGTCTATGTCGTTTGACAGGTGAGGTTCGGTTCCGCCCGTCGTGTGGCGCGCCCGATTCTTCAGGGCGTGATATCCTCCCCCACCTTATTTCGTTGTCGTCCCGACAACATTCCGGCAGCCCTTGCTGATTCTTCACATTAAGTCGCCCTCCCATTCCATGATCTAAAGCATGTGTCTGGAAGTATGCATCCCATACTACATCAAGGTCGGAATTTAGTCATCAACCTTGGCTCCCCAACGTGTCGAACCTCCAAGTCCACCATGTGCTTCTTTCTCCAGATGTCTAGGTAGTCCTGCCCCACCATCGGTCATCCAACTGCTGTTTTGGTTCGGTCACCAATCTCATCAGTAACCAATATGTAGGCTCCCCAAATGATCCTGCCTCATTCGGTTCACCCTTAGTTTGTTTTGTGATCCCCCTGCCTAGGATCCATGGAACCCCATTTTTCCATTGCACACTGGGATCGTCATGCTTGCTCAATCTGCCTGAGGGCTCACTGCCTTGAGCAGTCAACAATGAGCCCGACCTCCACATCAATTAAGGTGTACGCAAAAGAGACGAGTCGGGTGACTCTCTCTCGTTGATTATTTCAACCTGTTTGTTTGGATCCTCGGCCCCCATCCTTACTCCTTCCGATTTATGATCTAGTTCTGTCAGACCCTTGGTGGGTATACCAACGGGTTCGTCTTCTCTCCCATTATAAATGAAGAATTTCTTTAGATGTGGCACCAACACTGCTTCGAACTGTTCCATGAATTTTATCCCCAGCACTGCCTCATAGTCATCAACTCGTACTATGGTAAAGTCTACCCTTCCGGTCCACTTACCAAGCACCGTCTCTACTTTCTCTACTATGCCAAGGACTGCTGCCGAAGGAGCATTCACGGTCTCCATTTGTGCCTCTGCCAGCGCAAGCCTCAACCCGAGTCTCCTTGCGGTCCCTTCGCTCATGAAGTTATGCAATGCTCCACTGTCTATCATGGCAAGTACCTCGTTCTCGCCAATCCTCATCTGCACATACTCTGATTTGTCTCCCACTCGGTCACTCCCTTGGTGATCCTTACCCACTTCCGCTTTAGAAGTAGCGCTAGGGCCTTCTTCTTTTACAGTCTTGTCGTGGTGATCGTCGGAGGAAGAGACCTCTACCACTACCCGTTCTTGAGTTTGCGAGGTGCCCCCTCGTCTTCTTTCTTTTGTTTCTTCCTGACCCTGATCTCATCCCTCAAGGCCTGAAGATGCTTCTCGTGAATTATACATTCCTCCCTCTTCCGATTTATAGCATGCCTCGCACTTAGCATCTTGAGTTCCGCCTCTAGTGCTAACCCCTTCCTTGAAAGTTGGAGGGCTTTCTCTTCATCAAAATTCGAGGTCTCTCTTTTCACTATGGCTTGAAGACCCTTCTTCATTTGGGCCAGCCCTTTGCCACAGTTCGTGAACGCCTTCTTTAACTTCTTTGTTTCCGCAAGCACGTCCTCTTCAAGTTCCTCCATGGTAGCGAACCCCATCTTCTTGAAGAGCGGTACTTCTGCACCACTTGTGGATCCTCTGTCGGCCTTCTCCATTTCTTTATGCAGATTCACCTTCAATTTTCAGCTTAGACTCCCACATTCTCATGAACGATCTGCTTCAACCGGCTCCCCCTGAGCTTGTTATGCTTCGTATCAGCTTCACGTTTCGACCTTAGAACCAGCTCCACGGCACTTCTCCCGGGCAACCTGTTCAACCTGTCCCCAACCGAAGCTTCCACCTCTGTCAATTGTCACGAACGTTTCGTTCACCAGCTCCAACCGAGCTCTGATACCATCTGTCACGCCCCCAATCTATTTTTTCCTAATTGGGCGGGTGCGGCACCACCTTACGCCGGGTTTGGGCGTACGTGGACTATGCCTTCGACTTCCAACACCAATTTTATACCTTCCGAATTAGTGTTATCTTTTTATAACTTCATAACCACGCTACAATTGCATAACTCGAACTCTCATAACCGAATCACAAAATCAAACAGCTTAAACCATAAACTTATAACCTGCAATTATAATTTAGGTTTATACTTATTTTACCAATCGACACTTATAATTAAATTAACGCCTTAATAGAATTATAAGTCAACACACAAGAACCGAGCATAACACCATTATGTTGGGAGGGGCAACTCCCGGCCAAATTGCACCCTCAACTTTTCATTAACTTTATGAATTTTTACAACGGTGCACCCTACGGCCTGCACGTTAATTTGTTTTACAGTTCGTGCGCCCTCGGCCTGCATGGTGACCACTTACAACGGCTTAGAACAACCAACACATATGTCGACCTTTGTAAACTGTGCACTTAACTTTGCCCCAATTATACCAAGACCGGTATGTGTTACTGTCGTTTTAGCCCTGCTGTTTATGTGTCGACCGCCCACCCTCACGCTTGCACTTATTTGTAAACAGACCCCACTTCACAATCGTCCAAGTGAGAACCGCGCCCTTACATCGATGCTAAGTGCGCTGTGTCCCTTTCGTTGAACGACTAAGTCGCAGATCGTTTGATGATCCCAAATGGACCTCAGCCCCGCCATTATATAGCTCGTCTCCGCCAATTGGGAAGGGGGTGTCGGTGGTAAAGCCGACCCCCAATTCACAACACTTCGCTCATTCTATCACCGAGCCGACGCGTTGTTATTTTTTTGTAAATTGTTTCGTTTATCCTCCGGCGGGTCGGCCCTTGTGTAACAAGGCCGCCCACACCGAGGTATAAACCTTTCGGCCAGTGTTTATCCCGCGCGCCCAAGTGTAGTCCGCTGCCACGTCCATGCTTGTTCGCTACTTGCGTCGTTCGCTGCCTTGCTGCCTTGCGTCGTTCGCTGCCTCGTCCAAGCCGTCCGTTGCCTTGCATCGTTCACCTGTCGTTCGGGCACTTCGCCCCATCGTTCAACCGCTTGCCCGATGTGTTGTCCGGTGTGTGTGGGTGCGCCCTTCGTGCAGCCCACCGCCTGTTTGATTGTTTCGCTCGTGTACTCTACCGGACTGTTATGGGGCGGCATGCCTGCTTAGCCACCCGTCGTGTAGGCTTCCCGAACTCTCGTTTGCTCCTGCTGCACCCGTCGTTCGAATTGCCCGCTGTCGTTCAGGGCGTCCGCTCCTTGGGCGTGGGTCGCCCTTGGGTCGCCCGCCCGATGGGCACGGAGCCCCCAACGTATGTAAATTGCCCGTCGTTCCGCCCGGTCTATATCGTTTGACAAGCGAGGTTCGGTTCCACCCGTCGTTCGGATCGCCCGCCCATCGTGCGGCGCGCCCAATTCTTCAGGCCGTGATACCACGCCACCCCGGCCTCGCTCCTGGCCCACCTCACGTCACCCACCTCACTCGCACTCCTTGTTGCTCACCCTATCCCACTTCCTCCCACTCCTCGCCACACCTCCCTCCCTCTCAACTTAGCCCGCCCTACCTCCCTACCCACCCTGCGACCCAACTGCCCCAGGGTGGTGAGGGGTCGGTTCCCGAAATCAACCCCTTGTCACCCTGGGTCAGTTAGGCTACGAGGTGGGGCAGGAGGGAGGTAGAGGTGGAAATCCAAAGAATAGCTGCCCGGCCAGAGTTCCGCAAAGAGCGACGCCGCTCACTGCCGCGTTGACGTTGACTGGCAGAGTACCTACTGTCCCCTGAGCACCCGGGCAATAGATCCGTCCCAGTAGCTTAGTTACGGTCGGTAGGCCGAATTTCGTGCTTTCGTCCCTTGCGATGGCTTCTACGACATTCTGATCTTCATGGATGTCCACCTGCAGTACGTTGGACATGTCCATGGCGGCCTTCTTGGCACTTCCTGCAACCAGGGCTGTGAAACGAGCAGTCTCCGGCATTTTCATGCGACAATAAAATGTCAGTGCAGCAGGCACAGCCCCGAACATCAAAATTATTCTCCACACAAAATCCGCCTCGTGGGGGATTTCAATGCCCTTGGCGGGAAAAGCTGCCATGAAAGCCTTGGAGACTACGATGGAAACAGCTCCCCCGGCCAGGATGCCGAATCCCTGCATGGCAAACACCGCGGCGATGAAGGCTCCCCTGGTTCTCTGGTTCGCATATTCCGACATGATGGTGGCTGAAAGCGGATAGTCGCCGCCGATGCCAAAGCCCAGCCAGAATCTGAAAAAACATATGGTAGTCATCACGGATTTGGCCGTGCGACCAACGGACAAACCGCTACCGATGGCGCTGATCATCATGATCATCAGTGTCAACCCGTAGACCTTTTTCCGACCCAGCTTGTCGCCAAGCCATCCAAAGAATAGCTGCCCGGCCAGAGTTCCGCAAAGAGCGAGGCCGCTCACTGCCCCGTTGACGTTGACTGGCAGAGTACCTACTTTCCCCGGACCAGCCTGGTAATAGATCCGTCCCAGTAGTTTAGTTACGGTCGGTATGCAGAAGAGATCATACGCATCGGTGAAGAAGCCCATGCCCGCTATTATGATGGCCGTGAAATGGTACCATTGCGTCCTGGCGTTGTCCAGGGCAGAAAGAACCTCCAGTTGACCCTTAGCCATGGCACCCTATTCGTATCTGCACAAAACACACCAGCTAAAACTTTCACAGAGATGAGCAAAACATAAAATTTGACACAATCTTAGGAACTGAGGCTCTGAGCAGTATTTAGTTTTTTTTTCAGTGATTTGCTTAAAATAATTTCACATGCACATATATTTTAAATTTGATTTTTTCCGAAATATGACTTACCTCTACTTAATTCGATTTAACTCGGATTCTCCAAATTTAACCAATTCTTACACACAAGAATATTTTAAATTTGATTTTTTTTAAAATATGATTTAGCTCTACTTAACAAACAATTCTTACATGCAAAAATATTTTAAATTTGACTTTTTTACAAAATATGACTTACCTCTACTTAACTCGACTTAAGTCAGATTACCTCTACTTAACTCGACTTAAGTCAGATTCTCCCAATTTAGCCAACTCTTACATGGCAAAGTAATTACAATTCCCAACCTAAATGTCTTTTGAAAAACCTGAAAAGAAAAACAAAATTGTATGACGGCATGTCAGCAGAGATAATACGCTGTTCACAATATTTCACAATTTGGAACCCCTACGATCAATCTTTAAAATCTGCAACATCGACTGTTCAACAAAATCTGCAATATCAACTCTTTAATTTTTCAGGTTTTCTTGCTAAAAATATATATTCGAAATTATCAAACGATAGGAAATCCTTCTGAACATATGTAGCATCTGCATCTATGTAAAGGTAAAGAATTACTAAAGAACGTAGTAAAAACACAAAGAATGCAAATAGAAACCGATATTTCAAAAAAAAATACATCAGACCGGTTCATGACAAAAACCGAAAGAGAGAACAAAATGATTGTATGAAAATACCGCTAATAAGAGCACAGTAACCTTCATATAAATCAGAGCGTCCTAGCGATTCTTTAAAGCTTATGGTAGGGCAAACGCAAATTAAGAAGAAGAAAAAAATTATCCATGGCATTAAACCGTCAAAAGCAGGCCATGAATAAGCTTGTGCACTGCAAAGTACCAGATGCAATTCTAAACCTAAGCGATGCCGTAAAAAGCAGTCAAATAGGAAAGGATTTAGAAAATTAGAACATGATATATGTTGTATCAATCTCTAGTCAATAAGCTTTATATTACAACATGATACAATTATATTATAAAGTGATATAATATCTGTATATATGTTGTATCAATTGATAGCAGCCCAGCAAATTCTTTACAATCTTTACATACAGTAAGCAACTCAATATATATATATGCATGCTTGGAACGTGGGTGAGAAGCACAATATTACACGGTCCCAACCACCCGAGAAAACAACGCGGTACATACCAATTCTTCGTTTCATTTCCTTCCCATATTTATAACGCTCACACAATTTTAATGAGAAGCAATTTCACACCATTTTTAACGAGAAGCAATTTGAATGCAAAATTGAGTGGCATACCATTAATTGCAAGATTCCAGGCGGCAAGAAAATATTTGTTTGAGGAAAATCCCCAAACCCAGCGGATGGGCAGATGATTTGAGCCGTGAAATGGCCTTCCATTTCGGTGTTTAACCAAACGCCCTCTGTGTTTTAAAGGGTCGAAATTCAGATATTCTCCTTGAATATTCTCGCCGACGTAATTTCGATTTCTTGGAAGTAGTGACGTATCCTGATGGTCACTTTCACTTTCCATAATATCAAATATTATTTAAATGTGATTTCATCGATCACGTTTTCATCATAAGAGTTTTAGAACCAAAAGTCAACGTGAATGATGTGAGCAAGAGTCATACTTTTCTGTTTTATATATAAGTCGTTAATTGTAATGAATAGGATTCTTTTTAATGGAGATTCGAATATTCGATCAGAATATATATTATATATATATATATATTATATATATATATAATTTAATTATATTATTTTATTTTGATAATATATTATATAATTAATAATATATTTAAATTAATTTATATATTTATGGTTAATATCAAATGTATATAATAATATATTATCCATAATAATATTGTATAGTTATGTGATAATGAATAAATCTATTGAAATTATAAATTTTGTCTACTGAAATTATATTTAATTTTAAGAAAAATAAATTATTATTTAGATTTTCTTTTTAATTTTATTTTTATATTCAAAAAGCATTAAAAAAATGTTCTAAGATCATTATAGTTTTGATAACTTAGGAGGTTACAAAGGTTAGTAGTGTGATAAATATTTTGAAATTGTGATGTAATTCAAATATATTGTGATGTAGTTTAAATATATGTAAAGTATTCTAGGACATTTTAGGAGAATGCGCTTTTCATCTTCAACTTCTTATTATCATAAAGATGACATATTATTGTATCCCACTGCGTTATGAGGATTGTCCAATGCTCAATTTTGCTATGTAACTTATGGGAGTTGGTTTATTTTTAGTAGTATTAAGAGATACTTTGATCTTCTATATTAGTGTTGACTACTTCCTAGGAGTATCTTAACTTCTTTTCATCTTCTAGTTCTTTATTGCACCACAAATTCTCTTGAAGGTAATAATATTTTTAATATTATCAATTTTCGTTAAAATGACATCCTCTATTCTCGAATAATTCAACCTAGACTTGACATCTTAATGCCATTGTCCCTTGAGTCGCTGGTGGTTTTCACCATTGTTTGAAGCAATTTTAGGGAGTCTCTCATCATCTATGTCGTTTAGATTTTTCTTTTACATTAAGCTAATAATGGTAATGCACTCAATGGAGGCAAGGCTCACTTCTATGAAAAGGATAAGATAAGGCATGTCACATTTCCTTTAATTTTGATAATATAAACTATAAAATTACTTTGGATATGCTCTATCTTTCTCCAAGGTTCTCTAGAAATACTACATCCCCATATTTCACATCCATATAAGATAACATGAGTAACAAGGGTATCAAAGAGGAGTTTTCTCTTATCCCATAGCCAATGGTATGCTAATTTACACTTCTCTTCAAATCAATAATCAGCTTTCTACCCTCCATTTATCCATTTCTGAATAAACGTAGTTACTTATCAAACAAGAACTATTACCTCAAAACGAGTACTGTAGCTCAAAAACCCAAAAAAGCATGAAAAGACAAGGTGAAAACGAAAAAGCATTGATGATGGAATAACTTTTTTTTTTTTTTCGGGGTACATTTTCAACATTTTTTTAAAATGACACTAAGAACCAATTTTTTTTTGTGCAAAAAACACCTTGAAAATGAAAAATGTTGATGTTGGAATAATGTCTTTTTTTTCACGGTACATTTTCAACTTTTTTTAATAACGACATTAAAAATAAAATACGACTCTGAAAATTTTTAAATTTCCAACGATTTTCAAGCATGACATTAAAGATAAAATATCACGTCGTTGAAAAGCCTTAAAATTCCAATGATTTTTAGGCATGACATTAAATTTAAAATATCATGTATTTGGAAAACCTTAAAATTTCAACAATTTTTAGGCATGGTGCTAGAAAAAAATGCTTATAATTTTTTTCAACCATAGCATTAAAGATAAAATATCACGGCTTAGAAAAAATTTAAAATCTTGACAAATTTTCAACCATGGAATTAAAACCAAAGATTAGGAATACAAAACAATCTTAAGTTTTCAAAATATTTCAACCATGACATTATGAAAAAATATTATGACTAATTTTTTTTTTAAATGAACACCTGAATGAAAGACTTATCATACCAAGAGTAATTTTGTAAAATGCTAAATGTATAGAGATTTTAAAATCTTAGCCGCAGAAAACTTGATACATTGCAAAAGAAAAAACTAAAAATCAATCATCAAATTGACACACGGTGTAGTGAAATCGATCCATTGTAATGAAAACTTAAAAATCAACCATGAAATTGACACATTGTGGAGGCATACTCGATTCATTATAGCGAAAAAGTTAAAATCAACTATCAATTGCACATAATGGGATCAGGTTGCTAGATGAACATCGACACAGAACACTTCAAAATAATATATTATTATATATATATATATATATATATATATATATATATATATATTTTATATATAATGTAACAATTAAAAAGAAACCTCAAAAATAAAGGAATAATAAGTAAAAATAAAGAAATAAAACTAATAAAAATAAAAGAAATTAAAAAATTTAATTTAATTTTCCTGCTCCCCCGAGACCAACCGGTATAGGGGCCGATTCACTCAAAAATAATCAAATATAGAAAATATATTGAAAAAATCTGGAAATGTAAAAAAAACCAAAATTAACTGTAATAAAAAATTTAAATTAGAAAAACAAAAATTAAATAGAAAATTTTCCAAAATAAAATAAAAAAGGAATATTTTAAAAAACATATAATTTAAGGGAAAAAGAAAAAGAAAATCTAATATTTTATTTTTAGGTTACAAAATTTAAAAGAAATACTCACAATTAAAAAAAATTTTCGAAATAATTAACAGAGAAACAAAAATTAAAAAAATTAAAAACACTAAAATAAAAAATCCCGCCACACCGCTGAGCCTCACTCCTCATCTACCCTAGCCAACCCACACCTCCCTATCCACCCCACCCTTCCCTTCGTCCCACTCCTTCCCACGCCGCCTTCCCTCCCCGCGCACCCCACCCAGCCCACCTCACCCCGCGCTTTCTCCCCTCCCACCTCAGCCCTCCCACACCTCCTCGCCTACTCCAACATGCCCTCCTTCTCAATGTTTTTCAGGCATGGTGCTAAGAAAAAATACTTATAATTGTTTTCAACCATAACATTAAAGATCAAATATCACGACTTAGAAAAACGTTAAAATCTTGACAATTTTGTAACCATGGAATTAAAAGCAAAGATTATGAATCCAAAACAATCTTAAGTTTTTAAAATATTTCAAGCATGACATTATGGAAAAAATTTATGACTAAAAAAACTTTAAAATTGAACACCTAAATGAAAAAGTTATTGAGTAATTTGTTTTTTAAATGCTAAATGTATAGAGATTTTAAAATCTTAGCCAAAGACAACTTGATATATTGAAAAAAAAATAAAAATAAAAACAATCATCAAATTGACATGCAATGTAGGTGAACTCGACCCATTGTGATGAAAACTTAAAGACCAACCATGAAATTGACACATTATGGGGGCAAACTCGATTCATTATAGTGAAAAAATTTAAATCAACTATCAAATTGCACATAATGGGATTGGGTTGCTAGACAAGCATCGACACGGACCCTTTAGATTTTTTTTAATAATA
>APFE031088572.1:6618-18219 GCA_000404065.3 Pinus taeda | reverse complement strand
AAAAAATTATTTTGCTGTAATTTTTGCTGAAATTTTCTTGCTGTAAAAAGACATTTTCAGAAATAAAGAAGAGCTCTCAAACTGGTTTTCCCCAAGAGTTGTAGGGGGTTTTTCCAGGGTCACGTTGACCAAAAATATCAGTGTTTTAATGTGGTTTTATGGCTGTTTATTACTGCTGATTTTTATTTCTGCAATTTCCAGCATTCTGTAAATTTTCCAGAATTTGTGTTTTCAGCAAAATTTATTTTTCCAGCTTGTTGAATGTATGGTTATGGGAAAGGGCATTTAACTACATGGGAGAAATAAGGAGAAACTGAAAACCGGGGTGGGAAAACAGAAATTTTAACATCCATGATAAGTAAACAAAAATACCCAACTACGCAATGAAATCCATACCAATGGGGTTGGAGGGCCCACCTTCAAAAATACGATCATAATAGATGGGCAAGGGACCACATGGCTAGCTCAAGTAGCGGAGATAATGGCACATCGAGCTATCTGGTGGCTGCAAGGGACTACTGATTGTTGACTGAGGACTCTCCTATGGATACCACCCACGGATGGTGGGCAACATCTAGCTCCAACTGGGACATGAGCTCTCAAAAGAGTGCACAAACACACTCGAACGAGGAGGTCATGAGAACACTAGCAACCTCTTGGGACCGCAGACCTGTTACCTACTCATATCAAAGACCAAGCACACAAGGCCACATGTTTTTGTGGTGTCTTATGATCACGCATGCTTAGTATTAGGCCATAAAATCAACCAGAAATAAAGTTTATTCTAAATGTAATTTTAATCTAAATGCAACTTAATCTATCATGATGATATCATAAGATGTTAGTTCTAATGCGAAAAACCAGTATGCAATGCATCCTACCCTAACATAGATATAACATTATGCAAGCACTAAGTATAATCATAGATCCAATGCAACTAGCATGTCAATTGATTAGTATAAAAACACGTGCTTCTGTGATTATTTTTGCAACGAATCCAAAAAAACAAATGGGAAGAATAATATGAGGGATTACGAGGGCGGGAGGTGGGAAAATGAGGGACCCATATGCCATAGAAAGGAACCCTGGAAGAAGGGAAAGACACCAACTGAGAGGATTGAATTCGTTCCTCTAACTAGAAAATGGAAATGTCAATGACCAAGTACATGAACCTTTGATGAAGAACTATCTCAGACCTATCATCCTCAGGGTAAGAAGGAGTGAATGGCTCAGACACATTTAGGATGATATTATTTGGGCTATTTCGAAAACAAGAGGTGGAACCATCATTATATTTGGGGAAAAACCATGATTCTTCATTTTTCATACGAGAAACCAACTCTTCATCAAAACTAGGAGGGTGAACCTCATCACAAACATCTATATCAGGGCTAGGAACACAACAAAGAGAGGATTGCTCAAACATGAAGAAAAACCCTTTATTGGTGGCATGGCTAAAGGAAGCATCTTCCTTAATTCCTTTCGCAGAAAGGCTATTGGAATTATCCTTAATGGTAGAAAGATCTTTGACCGAATTATCGTCATCTTGGAACATAAAGAAGAGACCTTTCCAATCATTAGGAAAGGCTTCACATGGACCAATATCATGAATCGAAAGGGGTAGAGCACTTTCTTCTTCTTTGGGCTCATTCTTATGGATTGTAGATAATATGGGGCTTTCGTATTCACAATCATACCCAATTCCCCAATCAGCAACCCAAAAATCATGCATAGATTCTTCATCCATTTGATGATCATGATCCTCAAATGACTAGGCCACAAATCGTTTTCCTCTTTCTTCATTTGAAGAATATTACTCAAAACACTTTCTACATGATTTTAATTATATGCTTCTAAAAGGAGGGGATCAATAGGGTTCCTATCATACTCGCATCTCATATTGTATAACCTTTTTGATGCCTCGTATAACTGGGAGAAAATATCCTCAGTACTACACACTGCCATAAGTTGCTTGCAAGATTCATTGAACTCCATCATCATTTCTTGCAACACCTGGAGACGCTCAGGATCAAACTCCCCATCTTCATCCTTGGAGGAAATGTTCCCAGGGTCATTATTGTTATCTTTCAAATTTGCGATTAACAACTCCTCCACATCCTCCTTCGAAGACAGAATTACTAATTCATCATCCTCTTCTTCATCAATGTCTCTATTGACAACTTTCTCTTGAATATTAGGATATTCTTCGTCAAGTGAAAAACCATATTCAGCAAGCTCTTCTTCCCGAATGGCCAAGTCCAAGGTTCGACATATTTCTTCACTAGTTTGCAGAGTTGGTCTCTTCTGGCAATGAAAGTGCACCACCAACATTGAAAAAGAAGAGATGCTTTTAGGTTCACATAATTCAAGCCAATCAGTATCTAGAGCAATGGATAGGGCAAATAATTCCATTTGGTCACAAGGTTGAGTTATACTTTGCCTTGAAGCAAACCTCATGAATCTTACAACGTGATTGGCTGTAGAATGTGGATCCCCATTGAACATTGGCATATTCTTCATAGATTCTGATGTGGGATATCTCAGCGCCCCTATCATGTCTATGGCAAGAATAGATGTGCTCAACATGTTGTTGTGCTTTTAATGACATGAGAGTCGCCAAGGTGAATGAAATTGCCTTGAAAAATACTTGCTTCACCCTACAACCATTGACTTTAAAGTTCAATGAAGAACTAGAGCTTCGTTCTTCCAATGGAGTCGCCAAGAATGATATATCAATATTGTCGTACGAGGAATAAGACTCACGTCTCCTATTCAAGGCAATGATGCCAAAATGTTACCGCTCAAACTAGCAGGGGTCCTAGGAGGGGGTCTTATAGAGAAACTACTAGGTTAAGCTCCCTGCTCTTTACGGACTTTCACCGATGGGAGGAGCCCCACTATGAGAGGAATCACTAGGAATGATGGACCAATGATGGGATGAAAGGTGATTCCAAAAGCCTATTCACAAGAGGCTCAAATAATGGGCTTGCTTGTTATGAATGCAAGATAGATAGCTCTCTTAGAAGGGCTATGAAATCACTTAGACCTAGGTTTGGAGAGTAATCCTTAACAAGAGGTATCCTAGACCTAAGAATCCTAAAGGAGAAATGGATTCTATGTAATCCTTGTGGGATTTGAGTCACATGGTTGTAGGATCACAAAGAACCCAAGTGGACCCAAACTAGGTCAAGGGTGTGGAGTTTATCAATGATGGAGGGGCTTGACCTGGAGGAGAATAGGATCAAAGGAATAGTTTTCTTTTGTGATTCAAATGCGATGATCCAAATGAAGACAGTTACCCAAAGCAACCTAGGGAGAGGACTGATCCTTGAGTTAGGGGTTGCAATATCTCGGGATTCCACCGTCAAATTGAGCTCAACTTCGAGGACCCCTTGATAAGACCCCAACCCAATTGAAGTACTAGGGAGTTGGAGCTTCCTGATAAATTGAATGCTTTTCTAGAGTACTAGGGAGTTGGAACTTCCCCTTTAGTTGGAGCTGAGATATTTGTGTACTCATAAACTATTAGAAAAGCGTCCAATGGTTTTTCTCGCAAAAGGGTTTCCACCTAAAAATCTGTTGTGTACTGCTCTTGTGATGTGTTGATGATTATTGTTCTATTGTTTATGCTCTAAAATTTTATAATTAACTAATTGTAAGTGAAATGTTGATTCACCCCCCTCTCAATATTTCCAACACGAAATCACCTCAGACAGCCTCAAAAATTGTGCAAGTCCGAGCCTTAAAGCAAGGCCTTCAAGCTATCACAGATCCACCAAAACTTGTGTTGAAACGGCTCAAATGAACCTTTACAATTTACACAGGACAAACCTCAAGAGAGGTGTCATGTCTACTTCAGGACAGGCCCTAGAAGAGGCCGAAGATGCCTCAGAAACACTTCCACAGAAGTCTGAATTTAAGCCTCAGGATCTGCAAGATAAGCCTCCTTAGGCACCAAACAATTACAACAAAACAGCCTCCGAATTTGCCCACAGAATCATCAAATATGGTTCAAATTTGCCCTGCTACAGAGATGCCCTAAAAAGAGACTTCAGATCGGATGCCTCAAGAATAAGATCGAATTAAGCCTTTGGAGCAGAATCGAAAAAAAATTCAGATTTGCCTTAAAACAAATCCAATCAGAACCCTTGGCTTCTTCATGGCTGATCCCTTATACTCGCTCTGAAACCATGTTGATTTTTCATGATTTTCCTAATTTGATAATCACCTCCAATGATTTCTTAATTAATTCTTCTTGTGTTACATTCATCATTAAGCAATTATACATAGAAGATCTCAACTGTAAACACAATACTCACAGTAAGATAATGAAGAGACAGCCAAACACAAGAGACACAAGAATTTTACCTTGGGAAAACCCTAACTAAAGAAAAACCAAGCAACCTTTTCTTATAGAAATTATTCAATTCAACAAGATATACAATCTGATTTTCCAAGTCAAACTAGGTCAAACTGACCACAAATAACACAGGTCAAACCTGGTCAAACTTCCCAGAATATTCTTAGTCATCCTGTTGTCAAACTGCCCTGAAAGAGACCGAATTGCACCCTCCTGAAGCTTCATAGAGATTCGGTCAACTTGTCTCAGAAAACCTCAGAAATTTCAGTCAAACCCTGCCTCAGAAAATTTAGTCAACGCAAGTCAAACTTAGGTCGAACTTTGCTGGTCTTCTCTCTCTCTCCCCTTCGCACGTGTGGACAGAAAAAACAGAAGAATTGAGTGGTCTGAATTACTCTTCAAGTGAGGAAGTCGATTGGCAATATATAGTGGTTTGATAAGCCCAAATAGGTGTGTCTTGTAGGGCTGCCTTGACTTTTAGGGGGCAAAATTTTGAGTTTCAAAAATACTAATTTTTCCCTCTCTTATTTGGAGCCAACCTGAATTCAAATTTGCATTTTTCATTTTCATTTAATTTGGTGGGCTAATGCAAATAAAGAATACCACCAGCAGGTACAAAATTCAACAAAATTAAAGCTTCTTTAAAGCACATCAACTTACGGCGTGTGGATCTCTTTTCTAACCAAGGGATGGCAGTCCTTCCCAAAGAGCCCCAATGTGTGTATTAGAAAGCCACTGTGCGAAACGACTGCTATTTCCTTTTCCTTTCTTGTCAACAACCTGCAGAAACATAAAAGGCCTTGTCAGCTGACACATAATTAAGCTTGCAAATATTTTCAGAAGGGTGCCACAAAGAGAGATTTTATTCCTAGAAAAACAGATAGATTTAGTAAAAATAGCCATTCACATTGAACACAGTGGAGCAGCAAGAATAACCTTGGAAGATTAATAAATACATAACCTAGGCCAAGTATCTGTATTTAACAGATAATAATAATTCATATAATTGGCCTCATGGCTGTTTCACTAATCCTTGATGATGAACGATATTTTCTGGATCTTCAAAAAATGAACAATGCTTAAGTATTTTCAGATAATGGTAAGCTTAAATAGTATTTTACTTTACCAATTTATGAATTCAAACCTAGTAATTTATGGTCAAACCTAGACAATATTTCGATTTCGGTTTGGCTTGTCATATCAATATAAGCCACTCTTATAAATCTAGTACATTGATACCATCGTTATGTGCCTCAGAGATCATATACTTTAATCTGTACTTCATGTATTCTCTACTAACTCATGTATTGTAAAATGCAAGGCCTGTAATTAGTGCGACCTAAGTTACTGAAGCTCTAGAAGAGAGTGCCCCTGTTTTAGTACCAAGAAGCTTTTCTAGTATGAAACAGTTTCAAACACCCCAGGCACATTACCCAGACATTCACTTGTAAGAAGAAACTGGGAGAACTTACCAAGATGTTTTCAAGCAGTCCCTGTACCACAGGTATTTACAGCACCCAATGTTTTTCTGCCTGAGTGTGATGGGACCTACTCACAACTAAGAAATAAGATCAGGAACAACAGAAGAAGAAAAGGGAAAAGCAGCAGAGATAAATTAAAGACAACAGAAATTCAGAATCATTTTCTAGTTTTATCTGTATAAATATTTCCAACAGTAGCTGTGTATAAATAGAAGACTAATATATTTTTTGGTGAGAGTAAATGCCTTTTCTATATCCATGGGGAACCTTGAACCCAACTCTGCTTTCTTGCAGTACACCCACACTAACATGGGAAGCTTCTAACTTGTCCAACTTTTAAGTTTTAACACGACCAGTGATCTATGCCTGTGGGGGTTGAACTTGGATTTTTATTGTGGTGACACCCCATCTCAATCACTAGACCACAGCAATTGACCTTATAGAAGACTAATATATTCCATCTCTTCATTTCCCACAATCTTGAAAGTGGATGGGTATTTCTAAGACCCATAACCCTTTTAAAAACTATAATCATTTCTGTGTTTCGAGCGATAACAGCATAGAGAAAAAAAACAAAAAAAACAAAAACAAATTGTTCATCAAACTACTCTAATTAAAATCTATTAACGGTGAGGAATATGAAGATGACGTTGGCATATTTCCTTGGGGTTTCAAACTGTTGCAGGTATGGAGACGCCGCCAATTGTAATTTTTTCGCCCTAGCTGGTCGTGTTGACTTATGGATCGATGGGCTTTCTCCCTCCTCGGCGCTGGCTCAAGGTTATACTCCTTGTGGCTTCTTGTTTGGGGACTCTGGACTCGCTCTTCGTTCCGGTGCATCAATATTGGAGGACGAGAGTCCCGGATATGGCTCTTGTCGATACATACCTAGTGGGACTCCAGGTTGTGTCGGCGGTTGTCTGCATATCGAGGGATTGCTCCTTCACAACGAATCGGAAGCCTTGGAGTGGCCAAGACAAGGGAGGCTTTATATGTTCTCATCTAGGTTTTCCTTCCTTAGCACGGACTGGTGGTATCATTTTTGTTGCAGGGATCAGGTAACCCTATCAATGTTTTGTCCTCATGTGTATTGTATGCTTGTGTGTTATTGTTCCTTTGTTTTGGCAGTCGATCAAACAAAGGTTTCGATAGGTCCCATGGTGTTCCCTCTCTGCGCGGTTTCCACTGGGACAGAGAAGAAGCAAATCAAAGGATATGGGCCCTATGGGTAAAAAAAAAACACACAGCATAGGCAACGGCCTTCCAGGGATTGAACAAGGGCCGACTCAGAGGGTTTTGATGGCGAAAATGTCTGCGGAAAATAGCAGTCTGGTAGCTGCAAGTGGGAACAATAGGAGAGGGCATCGCCTTCTGGCGGGCCATCAACATTCGATCTCTTTAGTTGTTTAGACTCTAGAGGGGTCTTCTGACAGCGCGCAGGTTTGTATCCCCACGAGGCCTTCCGCAAGCACAAACAACAATGCCTTTGATCAAACGACAAATGCGCCTCCTGACGGTCGGCCAACCATACATATGCACCAGCCTGCTAGAGGGACGATCACAATCTCGTTTGACAAGCAAATAACTCCCAAGGAAGCAGAGGAATTACTGAAGAGTTATCAACAAGATTTCACTAATAAGAGCAGCGTTTTATGCAACTTAGGGTTATGGCCCCAACCATCAAGCGTAGAGGGCAAAGTGTCCATCTCAGATCCAGAGGACTTACATTAGGTTTTTATCAAAACCATTTCTAGGAAATCAATAATGATATGGGTATAGGGTACCGATCTTGTGATAGATCTGAAGCAAAAAACCCAAAATGCCACAGCTATTTCTGCTTCATCACAAAGTTTGATATTTTTCGGGAAAGCGCTGCAGGATGAGATCTAGTTGAAAGACTATGGGATTCAAAGAAATTCTACCATTATCTAGAATTTAAGATTACAACGCGATGCCCCAAGAGCAAGCAAACCAGCTAGATCATCATCGACAGACAAGGGTTAGGCTTCTTTCAAAGATGCATTAAGAGGGAAAATTACCACACAGGACAAACAAATCCCAAATCTCACAATTCCAAGTCCATACATTATAGAAAAGATGGAAAAAGCTCCAGATTTGTCCATCGAATTACCAGAAGTGAGTGATCTTTTCAACATTTTACAAGCAAAAGCCATCATTTGTCGATTTAATGGTTACCGGCCAAAATCTGAAGAGCTAAGTGAGTGGATCTACCTCAAGTGGACCAGAGATTGCGATATTTATCTGTGTGCAAAAGGTTTTTGTGTGTTACAGTTTGATACCCAAAAAGATTACAATTATGTCATAAATGATGGACCATGGTTCTGGGGAAGGGCGGATCTCTTCGTAACCCCATGGTTTCTTGGTTTTGACGCAAACTCAATGGTGGTTTCTTGGTTTTGATGCAAACTCAATGGGTAAGGCTACATAACCTTCCACTTCCTTTTTGGCACCATCAGGTCTTAGAAGGCATAGGAAAATCTTTGGGAAGGTTCCTAAAGATGGATCGAAAAATAATGGATAAAGAGATCTTCACTTTTGCTCGTATTTGTATGAAGATGGATTTAAGTAAAGGTCTCCCGGATTGTATTCACTTGACACACAAAGATTTCAAGTGAATATAATGCCTAGATTTTAAAAATACTGCTTTTCATGTAGGGTTTGCCATCAAACAAGGCATTTGTAAAACACATGCAAACAAGCAAAGAAAAGAACAAAGAAGGGAACACAAAAGCAAAAAGGATGGCAATTCCCAAAATCTCCTTCATCAGATGATGAGGATGAAGATGAAACCCATCAACATCAGGGAACAGAAAAACAACAAAGCTCACAAGAGATGGGAGAAGAAAAGGAGGAAGAACAGAACAAACAATCAGAGAATCCAAACAACTCCGTAGTTATTCTGGCCCTTGAAATCCAACTAGAGGGGAATAACAACAATCTAGGCACAAGTGGAACCAAGTGATCTCATGTATCTGAAAGCTTCGACTTAGACAAAGATGTCCCAAACCTTACAAGAAATAATGAGTTGGCAATTGTCACTTTTGCTCCTTCACTTGGGGTCTAGCAAAAAGTCCAAAAGAAAAAAGGCAAAAAAGAAAAGCCTAGTTTATCTGGCGATTTGTAATTTTAATTTTATTTCTATTTTTTGGTAGCTTCACTACTTTGTGTGTCATGCACACTGGTCCCACTGGACAACTCCTAAATGTTTTATGCATCTACTCAATGTAACTTTTCATTTGTATTAATAGAAAGTTACTGATCATTTCCTTGGAAAAAAATATAACAGGATAGAGTGGGACTCTACATTAAAGTATTTCTCACGTTAGAATCATTAATTGTACAAGACACCTCATACTTAGTTGTCTTCTATTAAACTATTATTCACTATGATCTTGTGTGTAAATAAAACATCATATTCCTAACTAGACAGGTTTTTTTGTTAATTTCAAATGTTCTTTTATATTTTTTCTCGACCTTGAACAATGTGCTCCACACTAGGGATCTAGGTTATGATCTTCATCTCCATTGCTTAGAACCTATGACACAATACTTGGGCAAGCCAAAGTTATAACAAGTAGGGTGTTAGTGTAGCCATTTTATCCAAACATAGGATTTAGAGGTTTGGCCATATAGAATTTCAAAAATATATACAGAAAAGATAACCTCAATTAGTTTATTAATGCCCAACAAACGACCAAAAGTAAGTCAATGAGGCTGCTCAATACGTAAGTGGCTATACCCAGTGGAAATGTGAAGGCCACTCCTACAAAAGCAAAAAGAAAATATAATCTATATGATCTAAGCTCAATTATGTCACTGCCAAAAGGAAATACAATGTTTTTGAATAGAGTACAAGGGAATGAACCTCGAAGTTCCAAGTTCTTGCAACTAGGAAAAAGAGAAGGGGTTCTATTCTATAAGATTGATTGTACACCTTTCTTACCATCCAATGCCAAAGAAAAGAATATTTATGTATATGGTTGGCAACAAGCATTGGATTTGGTCCAGGAGATGTTTGTCTATGTAGAAGAGATGATGCGCTATCAAAAGTTGATGGAGGAGGCTTCATTGCTAGAAGAGCAAATTTGGTCCAAAGGATATCTCTTTGTCTAGAAGTGGTGACATACTATTGAGAGGTGATGGACAAGGTACAACCTGTTACCCACCAAAATGAGTAAACCTATAGGAGAAAATGTTTCTTCTATTCACTCGAGATATTGTCATTGATGGCAAAGCAAAGGGATCTATACTAGGATCAAAAACAAACCAAGGCTTATAAATGATCTTACCTCCCTGAAGTTGCAGTGTGAATGAGAATATGAAATCTATCTCCTTGTCTATGTTGAAGTGCAGAACAATACATAGAATTTGTTAAATTATGGACCATTTGTTGAGTTTAACGAAACCAATGGTCGTTAGGAACATGAATATTCAGTTCAACAAATTCATTTAGTAAATTTGTGAATTCTCAAATTGAAATTGAGGAGGTTATAAATGAAATGGAAGGTCGTAAAGATGAAGGATCATCAGGAGAAACAAAAGCTAAAAACAATATAATGCTTGATGGATTAATTGTTAAAATTGGCAACCAGGGAAAAACTTCACATGGGTCATCTTATTCATGGCTGATAATATTTTTATTAGATTCCTCTCGTCGAGAGGTGTAGGATTGATATAAAGATCATCCGATTCCGATAAGTATTCATGGAGATATGAATTTATTTTGATTATGGAATTATTATCAAGCCGACCTACAACTCATGTAGGCTCAGAAGCCCAACAGTCGCATCTATTCAAACACCAACGTTGTGTATAAATATAAGAGGACTTTTCCTCATTTGTACTCACTCATCTCATCACATCTCTCTCTCTCTCTACTGCGCAGAAATGAGTCTCTTCTCTACTGCGCAAAAATGGATCTCTCTCACACACATGTGAAGCCGAAAGTTGTTGAACCTGAAGCTACAACTGCAGATCCAAAGATTGACCTGCGTTGTAGGTACATCTGTACCTCCTCTGAAAGCCGCAACTTTTGGTGGTGGAATGAAATCAATCCAATGAACAGTTTGCAAGATATCGACTGCCCTAGTTTGAAGCCGGAAACTGCTGAAACTAAATTTGCAACTGCAGATCCAAAGATTGACCTACGTGGCCTAGAAGATCTCCTCTTCGGAACTGCGATGTAGGTTCATCTGAATCTCCTCTTCGGAACTGCGATGTAGGTTCATCTGAACCTCCTCTGAAAGCTGCAACTTTTGGTGGTGGAATGAAGTCAATCTGATGAACGGTTTGCAAGATATCGACTGCCCTAGTTTGAAGCCGAAAACTGTTGAAACTGAAGCTACAACTGCAGAAGTAAAGATTGACCTGCGTGGCCTAGAAGATCTCCTCATCTGAATTGCATTGTAGGTTCATCTGAACCTCCTCTGGAAGCCACAACTTTTGGTGGTGGAATGAAGTCAATCTGACGATCGGTTTGTGAGATATTGTCTGCCCTAGTTTGATAATGAAGCCGCTAATGTTGATGTTGCTGATCTAGGGTTTGCTACTGCTAATATGAATCAGATTTATTGTACTATTTCTCTCTGCTGAATTATTGAAGATAAAAGAAGATTTGATCAAAGGGTTTCCCCACACATTGTGGGGTTAGTCCCTGGCTAGCTGCCACATCTTGTGTCTCTTGTCTTGGCTTGTTTTCTGTCGATCGTTTAATGTTCTATCTGCACTTTACTTTATGTA
>APFE031088563.1:10286-20651 GCA_000404065.3 Pinus taeda | reverse complement strand
AATGTTCACTTGCCTCTTCGAGGGGGAAACCTCCAATAGAGCTGAGCTCAATTACAAAATAAGACACGATACTCCTCGAGGGGAGTCTCTATCCTTTATATAGGATTCATACATGCAATACCATGGGGCAATACCATGGTTCTTATTAATACCATCTATCTAATACCATGGCCCATTTGCAACTAACTTGTGGTCCCTTCATTAAATGCGGGTTAACCACTTACAATTATTAATATGGCCTTTATTGACTCTTCTTGACTATGACGTGATCCCATGACATGAATAAGGGGGTTAGGGTGGGACCCTAACAAACTTTCCTTGGCGGTCGTTCATGCCATCCAAAGATTTCGACACTATATCATTTTACGGAAAACCACAGTGATTTCTGATTGCAACCCCATAACATATATACTGAATTGTCAGTTATTGAGGGGCAAATAGTCCAAATGGATCATTATCCTGCAGGAGTTTGATTTGGAATTTATTGCTACCAAATCAAAGAAATCGCTCGTCTTTGTTGAGTTGATCTGCACTCTTTCGTCTATAAGCACTTCAACTGATTTTACTGAGTAGATACCCGATGAAACTCTTTTTCTTATCAGCACTCTTGACCCATGGTGTGGAGATATTATTGTTTACCTCCAAACTCAAACTTTCCGATCTGAGTTGTCCTGATTCAACCGACTCCACATTTGGCATCAGTCCCAACCCTATCGGATCCTTAGTGATACATTATATTGGGTCAGTGTGGACTATGTTCTTCACAAATGTCTCGCCCTAGAAGAGGTTGAGTGGGTCTTAAGTGATTTCCACTCTAGTTCCTGTGGTGGTCATACATCTGGATATTCCACTGCTCAGAAAATCCTCTGTGCCAGTTATTTATGACCTTCTATCTTTAAATATTGCATTCTAGATGTCCAAAAATGCCATGAATGTCAGATTTTGAACCGCAAGCAGCGCGCCCTGCTCGCACCCCTACACCCAGTAATTATTGCTAGTCCATTTTCCAAATGACGCATTGATTTCATGACATGTAACTCTTGGTCGACCGGGGGGCATGGTTATTAATCTTCCTCGTCGACTATTTTACTAAATGAGCCGAGGCGATGCCTACTTACAATGTTAATAGTATTACTGCTGCTAAGTTCCTTTTTAACCACATCATAGCATGTTTTGGTGTTCCTCAAGCTATCGTGACTAATCATGGATCACATTTTTATCAACACATGATGGCAGAGTTGACTGCTCAATTGGGACTTTGACATGATAGCTCAACTCCTTATTATCCACAAACCAATGGCCAAGTTGAGGTAGTTAATAAAGTTTTTGTTACTATGCTTCAATGTACTATTGGGAAGCACAAAAAGGATTGGCATTTAATGTTATTCTTAGCTCTTTGGGCTTACATAACTTCTGTTAAGATGACCACTGGATTCACTCCATTCCAGTTGGTGTATGGTTTAGAGGCAACGCTTCCCATCGAATGCAAAATCCCCTCACCTAAGCTAGCTATAGAACTTCTTCTAAATACCTCGCCTAAAGAGGAGTGACTACTGTATCTTGAAAGGCTTGACGAGATTCATCGCATTGCTGCGATGGTCATCGAAGCTCAAAGGAAACGAGTCAAAACTCGTTTTGACCAAACCGTTTCTCCTCGCTCTTTTTTTGAAGGGGACTTTGTCCTTCTTTACGATCAAGCCAACGATAAATTGGGAGCAGGAAAGTTCAAACCCATGTGGCACGACCCTAGATCATCAAGCATGTCTTACAAAAAGGTGCCTATGAGCTATGTGATTATGAGGGAAATGCATTGTCACAACCTCGTAATGGGTTGTATCTGAAGAAGTATTATGCATGAAATTTGTGTAATAACTTTTGTACATTAGTGTGTTAATTTGTTAGTGTACGTTTTTATTTTTATTTTTGCTGTGTTTGTTTTCTTTGCAAACATGTGTTTTTCTCCTTACCTTGTGTTCCACTCGGTTTGCAGATGTCGTCAAGCCATTATGTTGCTTTTGCTGATGGTGCTTGTCGTAGCACACGAAATCTGTCTTCCACAACATGGGTACTCTATGACCCTAATGGAGAATTGATTAAATTACAAGGTATCTACCTTGGTTGAACAACCAATGATATTGTTGAATATAGTGCAGTTATTAAACTCTTGTCAGAAGCAGTTGCTCTTGGCATTAGGGATTTAGTTGTTAAGTTGGATTCACGGCTTGTTGTGTTACAATTAAATGATCATTACTCAGTGATAAATCCACAAATATTGCGTATGTATCTACGTGTTAGATTGCTAGAAAGAAATTTTGATTTCATCACATATCAACATATTCCACGTAATTTAAATACATTAACAGATGCATTAGCAAACTTTGTCCTTGATAGGCATTTGTGTCATTTATAAAACTGATCATGTTATGGACACATAAGTAGGAAATAAAACATGCATATTATATAATATATATATATATTAATATTAATATACTAATATATATATTATATATATATTATATGTAATATATATATGTATATGTATATGTATATGTATATGTATATGTATATGTATATGTATATGTATATGTATATGTATATATATGTACATATATATGTACATCTACAAGTTGAGTCTTAGTCTACACTTTTATAAAAATCATAAAACTTGAGCAAATCCAAAAAACAAGTTTTCCCCTACATCAGTGCACTGTTCTCTTGGTGGCAGAGGTAGATTTGGATCCTACATGAAATCTGTGCCAGCATAAGCGTAATCATTCACCACGAGTAGTTGTTGTTCTAGCCAAACAAAGAATTGTGGTGGGTAATGTATATGCTGACCCGTTCCTCCTTGAGGCATGAGTTGACTCCATCGCACAAGTCTCGGATCTCAGGGGGCAGGATCTGGTACCTCTGCCCACTGATACCGAAATAAGGGGACTCAGTCTAAAAAGAAGGTCATCAATATAGAACTGTACCCAAATTTCTTCAAGTGTCCATGCTTCCCCTTAGTCAGTTGTCATTTCATGTTTGCCAAAATGCCTCCACACCAGTTGAAGACGGTGGGGGTCAAACATGCGATAGCATATTGGAACTGGAATTTTGAAGCCTCATGCAAGGCTTGTGCGTCAACTACACACGCCATAGTTAACAAAATCATTCTCAAGACAAGGTTTTTAGTGATTGTTGCTATCTTCACCTTCCCTCCATTGGTCATTTCGACATTGAGACAAGGCCTTTGGACTAGATTCCTTGTACTTTCACCTCCTTGGCAAGATCCAAAGAGTTGGATCGCTTCCCCTCATCAAGACAATCCCATGATGAAGTAGATATCCATCTCCTCAAGTTCTAGTTCCTAGCCTTTTATGATGAAGATATCTTGATCTACATCCCAGAGACTGATCAAATAGGGCAACAATTCCATCTGAGCCCTTAACCTTGTGGTCCTGAAGAATTTTAGCAGCCCACAATTTCTTAGAGCATTTATGCATTCAAGATCCTGAGTTGCTTGGAAGTCTTTGGCCTCATGACCTCTTTCTTTCCATTCCAAGACCATTTTCTCTTGCAAAACATCATTTAAACGTCAATTAATGCTTTTTTCATGGATTGAAATAATCAATTTTTGCTTTAAAAGAGGTTTTTCTTCCCAAAAAATCTGCCTCAGTGCCATCACGCCTACTTTTACAAATAGTGTGATGGCATAATGTGAGCCTTTGAGCTCAAGCGCGATCATCACGGGTCCGATGACCATACCTATGATGGTCGTCGGTGCTCTAAAATTTCAAAATCATCCGTTATAGCATAAAAATCACCGTTTAAAATGCATAAAAAAAGTGATAAAATGCAAGAGCGCAAGGATGAGCCTCTTACCTGTCGCAGAGGGTTCATGAAACGGTACCCTGGATCTCCTGTAACAACCACTGGAAAATCAAGAGAATTAGGGCACAAAATGCACTTTCAGAGCTTATGATGGTAGAATGGTAAAAATAAAAATTACTTTTTGCTATTTATAAGTTTTGCAAGTCATTATTGTCCATATTTTCGTAATATTTAAATATTTTCTCTCGATATCAGTGATGGGTGTGTTTCTTGTGCAGTTACAGGTACCTTCAAAGTGAACAATGATCGTTATTGACTGATTCTCATGAGTTTTATTTTATCTCTTTTTTGAACTCATTAAATAAATGAAAAAGGAACCCCCATGGAGTCATCTTTGAGCTCTTTTCTAACTCTCGAAAACTGAAAAGATTGTCGAGTATTTGTCGTTTTCAACTCATTAAAGTAAATGAATCAACATCACCTCAGTATATGATTACCCCTTTTTTGGGCGGAGATTGACTATTTACGAAAAAGGTACAACTTGGTCGACATGGTCAAAAGGTTCCCTCAGATATTGTTTTTTACCTTTTCCGATTCGAGGGACAAATTATGAAAAGGGACACTATGGAGTTTTCTTTTTTGTTTGTTTTTCAAACTCTCTAGATATGAAAAAGATACCGAGTTATTCTTACGTCGAACTTGTTAAAGCTTTACGACAAAAGACTCGTCACCATGTTGAGACCGAGCTTCTCCTTCCTAGGGCTCGTAAAACTTACTAGGATGGATTAATTCGAAGAATTAACTTACATGACAAGCATATGCTATCCCCTTCAAGCTTTTGATAAAAATAATTAGGGTACTCGCTAGAAATAGCGGGGGGAAAATGAGGATGAGACAACCTTTGTATATGCAACATGTCGCTCTTGAACATGACACTCTTCTGCTCTTGTGTTGGGTTTGGGATATCCTCACTCAGTCACTTGTCCTCCCAGGTTTGGGTGATCCATTTTGCCTCTCATTTGACTATTTCATTCTATCATCGTGACCTTTAGACCTATTCGAGTCAAATGCCACCACAATCAGGGGTCGTGTCGCCAATGTTCAAGAGAAGTCTAATCTACAGTTATTTACCTACACACTATTTGAGTCATTGTTATAGTCCTTAATATTATTCCACTTTATTCCTTGTTTCATGTCGATAATGGGGGATTCATCATTTCCCTCCTTCAATGGGTCACTTCCTATCGAATTTAGCTCATTATCAAGGAAGATGACTTAGAAACTACTTTTTAGTACGTTAGAACTGGCATGCCCTAATGGCCAGTTCTTCGCATTCGACAAAAGGTATTCATTATTAGCTTTCGATCGGGTGATTCCACGAGTGTTAGTCAGTTTCATTATCACATTCATAGATTGTATTGTTGTACCTTGAGAGTCATTGTCATTATTGGTGGTTTCTCTCGTACCTATTAACGATCCACATCATTGGCCGGTAATCAGGTGGTTTTCTAGCATGTTCGACTTCAACATATCTATTCGCATGTTAGGATTCATACATTGATCAGATTGGGATGGAGCACAAGACCCTAAGTATTGTCTGTTATGACTTAGACTACATGGAGTTATATGTCATTCATGATTGTACACATGTTTTTACTATACGGATGGCTGTGACCATACTGTGGGACTTTATATTTATGGTGATCTTCGTTATCTGGATGGCTGTCCCCATACCATGGATCTTTTCATATAGTCTTCATCATCTGGATGGTTGCGTCCATGTTGTAGATTCATGTATAGAGCTCAGATATGTATATGTATATGTGTCCTTGATTTGCAAGCCTCCTGACAGTGCATGTCCTCGTCCTTGCAAGAGCTCATAAAGCATCTTGGCCATCACTCCTCGTTCTACCTTCATGCTTTTGGGGACATTTGTTACACATTATTTTGTCACACCTCCTGTACTTGCTTGTGTCATACCCTGAACTGCCTAAAACATGACCGTTATACAATATACTCATCCATGTATACAACTCAGATCCCACCTAAGACGTCATTTTGAAAATGTCTTGGGATTTTCTTAAAGAAATAGCTCTTAAAACCCTAAAATGAGACTCACCTCCCTTATGAATCTTAAAACAAATATGGTCGCCTATTGCATTGTGTTTGACCCGTGATGGCATCGCTTTTTCCATGCCTACAATGATCCAAAAAAGGTAATTTTCCCAAAGGATATGAGAAGCTTCGTGATCTAGAAGCTTCCAGAGCGGCGAGCTGGAGGTGGTTTCACATAGATGAGATCAAATCCTCCTAACTTTACCTCTTTGTCTTATCCCTATGAGCTAACTTCTTGAGATGTGGGCCTAATCCTATCTTTGGAGGAGTCCTAACTCCCTCTCCCAACCTATAAAATCCTCCTCTCCCATTCCCAAATGGTTGGTCTATGTCCATTTTTGCCCCTATGATGAGCTTGTGCTCGGAGGCTATTCATTAGACTTGGAGAAGGAGTGCTTGGAGAGTTTCTTGGCTTGGACTTGGGTTACCACTCAAGGAGAGCCTTTCAAAATTAAGGCTTTGGTTGTAATATTCCCTTCATTCCTTAAATAATATACAACTACTGGTTCATCTTCCCAAAATATATATGTTCATGTATGCATTAGCCTGGCATTCCTTGATTAGTTAAGTAGGTTGTTATTGGATTTGATATTGGTTTTGGTATGCTTTATTGTCTCTTGATCACTTGTACGGGTACATAAGCGAGAGAAGCAAAAACAAGTCCGTGACACAAGTGGTTCGAGGCCTTCAACAAAGGAAATCAAAATAGCATCAGAACGAGGTAGGTCATCTCTTTCATTCTACTTTTCAATTATAACCTAGGAATATGTCTAATTGATTGTCACTTCAGTTGCTATACCCACTCATTGGTCTAGAGGGGTCGTCTCTATCTGTAGAGAGGATTAACCTTGTCAACTCCACAGCTCGAGGGACTAGTAGCCCAACCCAAAAGGCTACAAAGCATTTGTCCTAACCTGCAGGCTGTAGGAATCAGTAACTCAACCCAAGTTGTTTCAGGGCTCCAAAGTGTTTATTCCAACTCACAACCATAGGGAACCTAAGAAACATTCCAAAAAATACATGGGAAACCCACAACACCATGGTTATCTGGGAAATGGTAAGGCAAGGCAGACACAACTATCAATCCAGGGAAATATCCATGCCAATGACAATACATAACCAAGGAGCCACATGCATATACCATGCATACAAGAATCAACAAGAATATCCTACATTCAACCTGTTACCTACAAGATAAGGCCGTTGTAGTTGTTGATCCAGCTGTCTCCTTACACTTCCTTGATTTCTTTGCTTGCTTTCTCTAAATATAAGTGAATGTTAAAGTTCTCCAAACATGTTCGAGGAATGCTCTAAGTGTGAAAGAGTATGAGAGAATGAGAGAATGAAAGGAAAGAGCCAAAATTGATCTGACTAAAGTCGTAATGATCAAAAGCTGTGAATTGATTCTCTGATGCCTTTTTATCATTGATCTCCATTTTTTTCTTCATTTTCCTTCATTTTCCTCTAATTTCCCTTGCATGCAAATTTGTGTCTCTTCGCCTTCCTTTTCTCTTATTTTCCATAATTGAAAGCCAATTATTGCCTCTTTTCCTTTGCCATTGCCTTTGTCAATTTCCATAGACATCATTAATCGATTACAATCAACACCTACTATAATGCTTACCCACCATTCAACTTGGAATACATGTCCCATGAGCTTGGTTTTATTTCATTTACATGGAAAATCAACTAGGGGTTGTTACAAGCCCCCCCCCTTGTGGGAACATCATCCTCAATGTTCTATGACTCTTATAAGTAGAAAAACATGTTGCCCATAGATCTTTATAACACAACTCGATGCAACATTTACATCATACCAAAATGATGAAACCATGAACATGATACTGCTTACTAGAGATTTATAACACAACTCGATGCAATATTTATAACATACCGCTTATTGGAGCTTTATAACACAACTCATTGCAGTAGTTACAATACAAATATGCATATATAAATATAAACCAAAATAAATAAACCAACACATATGATTAACCAACAAATAAGAAGGATACAAGGGCCACATTTGATCGACCATCTCTCATGTAGATTCACCAGGACCAAAGTGCTTGAACTACACTTTAACTTTCTCGATTGCTTGATTTCAGAGCATGAGATGTTTTTGCTGTAAAATTCACTGAGATTCTGATTGGACTTCTCCCTCTTGTTCCACCTACAATACAGACTAGTCAATCACATTATCAACATCCTGGACATATATCTTAAGCAATGAAACATGGAAAACATCATGGAATTTCACTGCTGGTGGCAGTGCAAGTCGGTAGGCCACTGGTCCAATCCTCTTAAGGATCTCAAAGTGCCCACAATACCAAGGTGGCAACTTGGTACATGACCAAATCCTCGAGGAGCTCCTCTTGGGTTTGATGTGAAAGTACACATGCTCTCCAACCTGAAACTCCTTTAATGTGTAACAACCTTGGTGAAAATTCCATGTAATAAAAGTTAATAAAAGAAAAATAATAACCACGGTTGATGGGACACTTATTCCAAGCTGAATGTTGGGAAAAACATCCTAGTGTAGGTGTTCATTCTATTTATTATGGCTAAGGAAATTGGAAAAGGCAACGGCTAAGGATTTGGAAAGACAAAGTGGCATTTTTGACACTTTTATTTATGAAAATAATGGAAATTAGGAGAAAAGGAAGGTGAAAGGTCACATGTTGCATGTGAGGAGGAAAATGAGGGAAAATAGTGGAAAATGAAGAAAATAGAGGCCTAATTAATAAAAAGGTTGATGAGGATCAGTTTGTAACCTTTTTCGAGTTTAGTTTTGGAGCTCTCTCATTATTCTCTCTCTCACACACACACTCTTGGACACTTAGAGTTTCATTGGAGAATTTTGGAATTCGATCAAGAAAGGCAAAGAAGGCAAGAGGGAGCAAAGATCAAGAAAGGAAGAGCAAGTTCAAGTAAATGCGACAATATTATTTGTAGGCATCGATTTGCATGTGTATTTTCCTTGCTAGATTTGACATGCATGTGGTTCTTTTATTGTTATGGCATGGGTTTTGCTAGGTGTGACAGTGTTTTTAGCTTAGCGTTGCCATTTCCTAATAGGCATGGTATGATGGGGTTCTCATGTTTGGGTTGATCTGGATTATCAGATGGATTTGAAGCTGAGTGAGGTGGATCTTTGAATGATAGAGCACATGACCTAGTGGTCCCTGAACCAGACTATGGATCAAAGAAAGCCACTAGCCTAGTGAACCTTGAGCCAAATTGTGGGTTATGGTAAAGCCAGGATTGTGTTGCCTCAGTAGGCCTAGAAATCCTTGTTGGTGAATGGCAGGATATACGGTAAATCTTAGAGGTGGTTGTTCTTGATTAGGGATAGGAATGTTTTCTCGTGAATGGTGGGATATACGGTAAATCCTATATGGAAATGTCTTGGTTTAGGGCCTAGTGATCCCTGGATCGGACTTTGGATTGTTGTAAGACTGAGAGACTAGGAGACATGAAAATTCCTCACGGTATAGGTGGAGAAATTCGGTGGCATCCACACTTGTTTTGGCCTAGTGATCTGGTGGAGATCATGGTAAAGCCTGTTATTACATGTTCATTGTGTTGGCCTAGTGATCCGGGATGGATTACGGTAAAGCCTGGTTTCTATTGAAGAGGGCGAGGTGTTTTAGCCTCAAGATGGGTTGGTTGATTCTTTTGGTTTGAGTCCCACATTCATGCTTGGAATATGGCACAGGGGTGAATGGCTAAAGAGAGATTTGGCTAAGCCATTTTATGGTCGGGTGGAACGTGGTAGTCCCATCCTGGGTTTGGATTTTGCATCATCAATATGAAGTTATTTCTCCTTGTATTTCTATGAGTATTATACTGGTTTATTTGTGGATCATATGGTTGTGATTTCCTTGGTATTTATGTTGTTATTATGTTGGTTATGTATATGTTTTATGACAATGGCTATGTATGGCTCTCATCGTGTTTTTACTGGTAAATAAATGAAAAATGTATCTATGACCTAATAGATGATAATACAACATATGATATAAGGGAACAATGCTTCATAGTGATTCTTAGAGAAGTATGAGACCCCTATGCTTAAATATGTTGTTTACACCTGTATATTACATATTTTTGATATGCTTGACGAAATTGTTGGGTTGTTTTATATTCTTTCCACGACTAGCCCACGTAGTTAACTGGGGGTTAGCGGGGGGGGGAGCCCCCCCTTCGTTGCGCCGATTGCGTAGCGGAGGGGGTCACAGGGGGTTTGAGGGGTGCAGGTAACCCCACTCTATGGGGTTTGGGCCAGCGGCCCGGAAAATTTTGGTTTTTGAACCTATGTTAGGTTGGCAGACCCACCTATGGTTTTGTGCATGATTTTCGCACATGTTTTTGGACACGATGGTTTTCGGTCCATGGTTTTGGACGCAATGGTTTTCGGTCCATGGTATTGGA
>APFE031088560.1:81630-107556 GCA_000404065.3 Pinus taeda | reverse complement strand
TTTTTACTGCTACATCTTAAGCAAGCTATTTGTGAGAAGGAAATGTTGGCAATACTACATGCACTTAAAAGATGGTGACCTTACCGAATGGGAAGGCACTTCAAGAAAATAGAAGCAAGGGATGAATCGAAGAAGGACGAAGAAGTATGGCCACTTATTCAAAAGTTCCAAAAGATCCCAATTCAAACAATATTGCCAGAAATTGAAGAGGAAGGAAAAATCATATTGGAACCTAGAGCAGTCACAGAAACAAGAACCCAACAGTGACGAAATCAATCAATTTCAGAGTATCTCATCAAGTGGAAGAACTTACCCACTAAAGATTCCACATCGGAGGACAAGAAGTTTATACAGAAGCATCAGGAACTACTCAAGCATTGAGGACAACACTTTTTGAAGGAGAGGGGCATGTTAGGCCCCTATACTACTAGTGTAACCCCTTATTGTTATTAGTACAACCCCTTTATTATATTGATGTACCCATGTAGTGCGCATATTGTTACTATTGTGCCCCATAGAAGCCCACTATTGTTATTATTGTGGCCTTACATTATTATTGTTATGTCAGCTCTGATTATATTATGACCCCTTAGACTCCTATATATAGAAAATATGTCTTTTCATTTGTATCATCCAAGAATTGTTCATTTATGTAATGTAAAGGAGGTTGCCCCCTCAAAGAGGCTGAATTCTAAGGCGTTGATCTATCTTTTCTATCTTTTCTTGAGCTGGTTTCATAACAGTTTAAAATGTGGATTAAATGTTAATTAAGCATTGATTAAAGGTATTAATAAAAGGGATTAGTAAATTAATCCATGCAATCCATTCAACATACTTTACAAAGAAAACACATTATTTCAAAGACGACGTTAATTTCATCAGTTCAATGAAATGTTCAACAAAATAGCATCGCTTCCCTTTTCATATGACCAAATTGGTTCAAATATTTGTGAACATCATTTCACCATGCATGAACACATAAGTTCTCATAATTAAACAAGAAGAGTTGTTATCTATCTATCAAACATTGCCAATCCTATGAAAAAAATAAACTAATATATTTTTGTAGGACTTTACAGGGTAAGTTCCTTAGATAGAACGCCAGAGGACATTGCTCACAAATAGATCACATATCAACACACCAGTATCCTTGATGTGGTTAAAACCCTCAAAGAAGGAAATAGTCCACGGTCTCAGCCAATGTGGCCACTTCAGGAAATTTATTAATGTAACAGAAAGAAAATTTACATAAGCTTCTCTCATGAATGGTCACCTTACAAATGACCCTCCATTCTCTTTAAATAGAGATCATGGACCAATCGGGTGTTAAGCCATGAATCAAGTGTCATAATACCGAGGAGAGAATGAATTGTTGGATAACTTCATGTCTACAACATATCATGATCGCCAAATTGTAAGTTACAAAAAGTACATAGTAAATAAACACACTTTACCTAACTATACATTAGACCAAGTTATACTTAACTATTTCCTATGTGTCGAAATATCCAAACATCCCCCTTAAGAACAACTTGGGATAGGATTAAAGGATGTATAAATATGACACATTAGGAGGAGGCATTAGAGCCTACCCCGCCTTAGTGACAACTTCCTAAACTCCAACCGTAAATCAAATTTTAGTAAATTTCACCTCTATGAGAGCCTAAGTTGTTAGGTGTGGAGCATGATTATCTTCTGTATTCAAAGGTTTCAGCCGGATGTATACCCCAGGAAGACTATACAACCCTCCACACGGGGGGGTTACGAGGGGGACTTGTCCCCCTCGCAGGGGTCCGGGGGGGCTAATCCCCCTTGGCTGGGGGGTCCAGGGGCCAATGGTCCCCCGGTAGGGGTTCGAGGGAAGCGCCCGCGAAGTTAAAAATAGATGTGAAATTGCCTTGTAAAATTCTAGTAATTTCTCGTCAATCTGGGTCATTCATTAGGCGGATGATCTGATGGTAGAAGTTATGTTTAATTTAGGGTTTTTTTTCCCTAGAAGGCAGCCCCTCACTATATATGAGGGAATTGTATTTTGTCTATATTACATCTATATTATGAGTGAGGAAGAGAGAGGATATTGAGAGAAAAGAGGGTGTTACAGCGAATGTGTTGTAGGTTGTATCTCTTCAGTTTGCTAGATAATATAATAAAAGAAGGACTGGTTGTTTCTCCATGCATGTAGCCCAAACTGGGTGAACCACATATATTTGTGTCTCTCTTGTTTTATGCGTTTTCTGTGTTTATATTTCTGCAATATTTTATGTGTTCTATTTCTCTGTAATATATAATTTTCTAACAACTGGTATCAGATCCGAAGGCCTATTTGGTTGATAAACTCGCAAGAGAGAAGTTTTCCTAGTTCGAGTGGGAGCAATGGTGAAAGATGGTAGGTTTAGGGTCGAAAAATTCAATGGCCAAAACTACCAATTGTGGAAGATGCATACGAAAGATTATTTGTATCAGAGAGATATATACCTACCATTAAGCGGAAAGACAAAGAAGCCGATGAGTATGACAGACACAGAATGGGATATTCTCGACAGAAAAGGCACTTGGAACAATACGGCTATGCCTAGTGGCGTCAGTAGCATTTAATATTTCAAAGGAAACAACAAGAGAGGGTTTAATGTCAGCATTGGCCAAACTATATGAAAATCCCTCAGCCTCAAATAAGCTATTTCTTATGAAGTGTTTATTTAATATGAAGATGTCAGAAGGTGGATTTGTTGCAGACCATTTAAATGATGCTAATACAGTTACAAGTCAGTTAAGTTCTGTAGGGGTAACTTTTGATGATGAAGTTAGGGCTATGTTATTTCTGTGCTCATTGCCAGAAAGTTGGAATGGTTTAGTTATGGCCATTAGCAAGTGTGTCTCTGGATCTAGTACTTTAAAGTTTGATGATGTTGTCTGTGCAATCCTTAGTGAGGAAATGTGAAGGAAAAGCTCCAGTGAGACATCAGGTAATGCTTTAACTGCAGAGACTAGGGGAAGAAAAATGGAAAGAGGAAATAACCCAAGATATCGCAGTAAGTCAAGAAAAGGCATATCCAAGTCCAGATCGGGGATAGTGTGCTGGAAATTCTAGAAGAAAGGACACTTGAAGAAAGACTACAAGTCTCAGAAGGGAAAAAAAAGGAGACACGCAGCAAGAAACTAATCATGAAGCGAATGTAACAGGTGATGTGTTACAAGATGCTTTGATTCTTTCACTAGAAAATATTATTGATGCCTAGGTGGTAGATTCAGGGGCCTCATTCCATGCCACACCTGATAAGAAACATTTTCATGATTATGTTCAAGGAGATTTTGGACAGGTTCAATTGGGTGATGATAAACTCTGTAAAATCGTTGGAATGGGTAGCGTTTTCATAAAATAGTAGAATGGAAATCAATGGCTATTGAAGGAGGTAAGGCATGTTCCAAATTTGAAGAAAAATATGATTTCAACAGGGTAGTTGGGAGGTGAAGGTTGCATAACTACTTTCACAGATAAAACATGGAAGGTCACTAAAGGATCCCTAGTAATAGCGAAAGGAGAAAAGGTTGGTACATTTTACTTATGCAATAGTATTTCTAATTGTGTTAATGCTTTAACCTCTACAGAAGAATATATGACATTGTGGCATCATAGGCTCGGGCACATGAGTGAGAAGGGGATGCAGATTCTTCACTCAAGAAATTTGTTGCCAGGTTTGAAGCATGTTGATTTAAAATTCTGTGAGAATTTTGTTTATGGAAAACAGAAGAGAGTCAGATTCCTTAGAGTTGGGAAAGAAAAGAAGAGAAAAAAATTAGAGCTTGTGCATACATATGTATGGGGACCTACTTAGGTATCATATCTTGGTGGCTCTCATTATTATGTTACTTTTATTGATGATGCAACCAGAAAAACCTAGATTTATTGTATTCAAAATAAATCTGATGTATTTGATACTTTCAAGAAATGGAAAGCTTTGGTTGAAAATGAGACAGGAAAAAGGTTGAAGTGTCTCAGATCAGATAATGGAGGTGAATATTGCAGCAAAGAGTTTGATAGGTACTATTCAGAAAATGGAATTTGTAGAGAGAAGACAGTTCCAAGAACACCACAAGAAAATGGCATGCCAGAAAGGATGAACAGGACAATCATGGCGTGTGCAAGGTGCATGAGATTACATGCAAGATTGTGTTTGCAATTTTGGGTAGATGTTGTAGACACTGTTATTTATCTAATAAACAAAGGGCCTTCAAGTTCCTTGGATGGTGGTATTCCAGAGGAGGCATGGATAGGTAAAAAGGTAAACTACTCATTTTTAAAACTTTTGGTTGTGAAGCCTTTGCCCACATTAATAAAGAAAATAGAACAAAGCTTGAGGAAAAATCAAAGAAATGTACCTTTATTGGATATGGTGTTAATGATTTTGGTTATCGCTTATATGATTATGAAAATCACAAAATCATTAGGAGCAGAGATGTATTGAAAAGGTCTTGTATAAGAAACAATTGCAAGAAAAGAAACGGGAAAAAGAAAACAGAGAATACATAATGCTTGATGATATCACAGGAAAATTGATGGTGCCTAAAAATCATAATGATCAATAGCTAGAACAACAACCATAGCAGCAACAAGCACCTAAAACATCTGAAAGTGGTGTTAGAAGATCTACCAGGATAAGTAGACCCCCTGAACAATACTCTCCTTCATTATATTATGTATTGTTGACTGATTCTGGTGAACCAGAATGTTATTAAGAAGCAGTGCAAGTAGAAACCAGGAAGAAGTGGGAGCAAGCCATGAAAGAAGAGATGGACTCCTTAGCACATAACCAAACTTGGGACTTAGTCAGGTTGCCTACAGGTAAACTAGCATTGCAGAATAAATGGGTTTACAGGCTAAAGGAAGAAGATGGAGGTAGAAAAAGGTACAAAGCTAGACTTGTGGTGAAGGGGTTTGCACAGAAAAAGGGCATAGACTTTGATGAGATATTTTCTCCTGTTGTGAAAATTATTTCAATCAGAACTATTTTAAGTCTAGTAGCAGCTAAAGATTTGCATCTCGAGCAGTTAGATGTAAAGATAGTCTTTCTCAATGGGGATTTGGAGGAAGAGATATATATGTAGCAGCCACAAGGATATGAGGTAAAAGGGAAGGAGAAACTAGTGTGCAAGTTGAAGAAGAGCTTGTATGGCTTAAAACAGGTTCCAAGGTAGTGGTATCTAAAATTTGACAGGTTTATGTCTGAACAAGGTTATACTCGATGTCACTCTGATCATTGCATTTATCTCAAAAGGCAAAATGATGGCAACTATATTATATTGTTATTGTATGTAGATGACATGCTTGTTGCAGGTTCTAATATGCAGGAAATAAATGGGCTCAAAAGGAAATTGGCAAACTCATTTGCAATGAAGGATTTGGGTGCTACAAAACAAATCCTTGGTATGAGAATAACTAGAGATAGGAAGAATCACAAATTAACATTGTCTCAAAGTGAGTACATAGAAATGGTGTTGAAAAGGTTTAATATGCAAAATGCAAAACCAGTTAGTATGCCTTTGGCTAGCCATTTCAAATTAAGTAAGGAGGCGTGTCCCAAGACTCAGGAAGAAATGGATCATATGTCTAAAGTTCCATATGCATTAGCACTTGGAAGCTTAATGTATGCAATGGTCTGCACAAGGCCTGATATTGCACATGCAGTGGGAGTTGTAAGTAGGTACATGAACAATCCAGGAAAAGAACATTGGATGGCGGTGAAGTGGATTCTCAGGTATTTTAGTGGTACCACAAATCAAGCATTATGCTTTGGTGGTTCAAACATTGCTCTACAGGGATATGTTGATGCATATATGGCCGGTGACAAAGATAACAAGAGGAGCACTATAAGATATGTATTTATTGTAGGTGGAACAACTATCAGTTGGGTTTCAAAAGTCCAAAGTGTTGTTGCACTTTCAACAATAGAAGCATAGTATGTTGCTGCTACATAGGCTAGTAATGAAATGATTTGGTTACAAAGGTTTCTGGATGAATTGGGTAAGAAGCAAGAGTTGGGCAAGTTACACAGTGATAGCCAAAGTGCCATATATCTTGCAAAGAACTCTACATTTCATTCCAAGTCTAAACATATACAACTCAAGTACCATTTCATACGGTCAGCATTGGAAGATGGACAGTTGAAGCTGAAAAAGATACACACTAGCCAGAATCCTACAGATATGTTAACAAAAGTTGTAACCAAGGAGAAACAGAGAATCTACTCAGTTTCAATTGGTCTTCAAGTATGATAAAGAATATGGGAAATAGCCAGGTCCAAAGTGGAGTCATTGTCTAGCAAATGAAAAAGTGGTGGAGTTGCTATAATTAGTCTCCAACTGGGAGATTGTTGGGTGTGGAGCCTGATTATCTTTTGTATTCAAAGGTTTCAGGAAGATGTATACTCCAGGAAGACTATACACCCCTCCATGTGGGGGGGACTTGTCCCCCCAATGGGGGTTCGAGGGCTAGCGGTCCCTTGGTGGGGGTTCAGGGGCAGCGCCCCCGAAGCTAAAAATAGATGTAAAAATGCCTTGTAGAAGTCTAGTAATTTCTCGTCAATCTAGGCCGTTCATTAGGCGAATGATCTGACCGTAGAATTTGTGTTTAATTTAGGGTTTTCTTCCCTAGAAGGCAACCCCTCACTATATATGAGGGAATTGTATTGCATCTATATTACATCTGTATTCTGGGTGGACAAGAGAGAGGAGATTGAGAGCGAATAGGGTGTTATAGTGGATCTGTTGTAGGTTGTATCTCTTTAGTTTGCTGGATAATATAATAAAATAAGGACTGACTGTTTCTCTGTGGATGTAGCCCAAACTGGGTGAACCACATATATCTGTCTCTCTTGTTTTATGTGTTTTCTATGTTTATATTTCTACAATATTTTATGTGTTCCATTGCTCTATAATATATAATTTTCTAACATTTGTAAATATGTCTGCAACTTGATCATTTGTTGAACAATATTGAACTTCAAGAACATGGTCATGAATGAGCTTTCTGATGAAGTGTATGTGTAGTTCAATGTGTTTTATGTGTTGATGTTGGACTGGATCTTTGCATTGTTAAATGGAACTTTGATTATCACACCAAAGTGTAGTCGGATGTTTCTGCTAAAATCCAAAATCTGATAGGATCTGACGAAGCCACAGGGATTCCTTACTAGCTTCTACAGCACCATGATACTCTGCTTTTACTAAAGAAAGAGAAAGGGCATGTTGTTTATTTCAAGCCCACGTAATAGGTCCAAAACCAAGGGTGAGGAAATAACCCGCAGTAGACTTCTGATCATCAAGGTAACCAACCAAATAAAAATCAATGAAACCATCCAATAGAGGAGATGCTTCTGCACTGTAATGAATCCCAAACTGAATTGTACCTCGAACATAATGGAGTATTCTTTTAGCTTCTTTCCAATGACTTTCATGTGCATTTTGCATAAACTGAGCAATAAGGCCAAAAGCAAAGGAAAGGTCAGGACAAGTATGGTTCAGATACAAAATGTTTCCAACAAGCTGACGATATTAGGTAGCAATAACTCCAAGGTAAGTACAAATGACTGAAATTTTGGCTCCAGAATGAAAGGGAGAAGGGACTAGCTTACAGCCTTCCATGTGAAAGTGGTGTAGAATATCACAGGTATACTTGGACTGGGAAAGGGAAATACCTTCTTTGGATTGCAAGACTTGAAGACCAAGAAAATAATGCAACTGTCCTAAGTCTGTCATTTCAAATTATTTTTTAAGGCTAGACTTCACATGGTTTATAAGGTTGGGATCACTACCAATAACGATAAGATCATCAACATAAAGAAAAAGAAAGATAAGAGACTTACCCACTTTCTTGGTGTAGACAGTATTGTCAGAATGACACCTAGAAAAGTCAGTATCTAAAAGAAAGCTATCCATTTTGGCATACCAAGCCCAAGGGGCTTGCTTGAGACCATAAAGGGATTTTGCAGACATAGAAGGCTAAGGTCTATTTATATAAATCCAAGAGGTTGTTCCATAAAGATTTCTTCATGCAAGTCCCCATGCAAGAAGGCGGATTTAACATTTGTCTGATGGACTTCCCATTTGAAGGAGGCAACAAGGGAAAGAACAAGTTGAATAGAGTTCAATATATTCAATGCCTTCAACTTGTGAAAAAACCTTAGAAACAAGACAACCTTTATGTTTATCAACTTTTCCATTTAGTCCAAACTTTGTTTTGTAAACCCATTTGCATCTAACAAGTTTTCATCCCTTTGGAAGAGGAACAAGGTCCCATGTATCATTTTTCAATAGTGAACGATATTCTTCATTGATAGTCCCAATCTAGATGGATTGAATCTTCTGCAAAGGTGTCAGGATCATAATTCACTAAATCTTGAGATAGTAAAGAAGAGTCTTTATCGAACTGAGAACGTGTATGACATGATCTGTAGGATCACCTGCACGAGAACTTGATGCATCCCAAGTAGCACATACCCATTTTGGAAGCAGAGGAGCTGAAGGAGGATCTCGAGAAGGTGGGGGAGGATTGTCATCCTCGTTGTCATCATCTAAAGAATAAATGTTTTTATAAGTAGAAGGGATAGAGATAGGTGGCACATTCGTCAAACTAGGCTCGTAGGCCAATATATTTTGAGCAAACTTTACATCTCTTCTAATGATAACATTTTTGGTTTTAGGTTGAAGACCTCTATAGCCTTTGACATCTTCAAAATATCCAACAAAAATAGATTTTTCACTCTTAGGTTCTAAGGCTTTATGTTTCTCATCTGGAATATGGGCCCATGCTTCACTTCCAAAAACACAAAAGTGACTTACATCTGGTTTAATTGAGCTCCATGCTTCTTCGGGAGTGATATTATTTAAAACCCTAGTAGGAGTGTGATTTACTATGTAATTTCCATAGTTAATTGCTTCTGCCCAAAATTTAAGACGAAGTCCTTTAGATTGAAGCATACAATTAGCCATTTCTTTTAAGGTGTGATTCTTCCTTTCAGCTACACCATTTTTCTATGGAGTATATGGAATAGTATGTTGCAATTGAATTCCATGCTTAGTGCAAGAGTTGATGAATTTTTTTTTCACACATTCTCCACCATTATCAAATCATATGTAAAGAATTTGATGTCCAAATTATTTCTCAACAAAGGCCTTAAAGGCCAAGAACATGTTAAAGACTTCACTCTTGAGTTTTAAGAAGTATACCCAAGGGAATCTAGAGAAACCATCAATGAAAGTTAAGAAATACTTGTAGCCATAGAATGAAACAATTGGAAGTGGACCACATAAACTACTATGCACAAGCTGTAAAGGGGTTCAAGCATGCCAAGAGGCACATTTTTCAAAACTATCCCGATGATGTTTTTCGAGTACACATCTGGAAAAAAACACCATATTTGCAAGATACCATAGGAAGACCTATCACCATACTTTCTTTACATATATTTTGAAGGGAGTTATATTTTAAGTGACCAAATCACTCGTGCCAAAGTTTTCTCACTTCATGATTATGAGCAACAAATCGAAGGGAAGATTTGATGACCCAAAGTTGTTAAACTTATACAACCTTGTAGAATCATCAATAATACCAGTAGCTAAAATATGTCTAGGATCTCTTAGGTCCTTAATTACAACATCATGAGGTGAAAATTCAACGATTTTACCTTCACCTAAATGAGTTATGTGATATACAGATAGAATCTTGCAGGATAATGTAGGAGCACATAATACATCAATAAATTGACCATTGTCTAGATGAATAGTTCTAGTTCCTACAACACTAAGGGATCTATCATCACCAATATATATATTTTTGGTGTTACAATAATTTAAAGAAGAAAACATAGCTTTGTTTTTGGCCATGTGATAAGAAGCTCCAAAATCAATGAGCCATTCATGAGAATGAGAAGAAGAAGATACATTTAGTGCATAACCAGACCGAGATGCTTGAAAACCACATGCAGAAAGTGATATTCCTAAAGATGAAGTTGAATTTGAAGAGTGCTCCAAATGGATGTTATGCATCTTCATTGTTGCTTCCAAGGCTTTCATCTTCTTAAATCATTTGGATTCTAAGTGGCCATCACAATTACAAACGTTGCAATGTTCCCTTTGTTTTTAATTGCCTTATCATTTTGTTGAATTGAATTTTCATTTTGAGATTGAAATTGCTTAGGACCCTTGTTTGGTTTAAGGCCATTCTTTTTAGGATTCTTCTTCTTAGGATTCTTTGAATTTGGTTGTTGTTGGGCTACTAAAGTTTTCTTAGAAGAGTTTCCAGTATTAAGAAGACCAATATGTAAGAGTTTTTCTTGTTCTCTTATTAAAAGAATCACAAAAGCCATCAAAAGAGGGGGAAATGTAGGCTTGTCCTTGAGAAATAAAGGCTTCCCTAGTAGAATGGAAGGTGGAAACAAACATAGAGTAGGCTGATCCTAACTTAGTAAGAATGGAATAGATAAGGCTACCATCTTCTTTCTTAACATTAACACATTCCAAGAGAAGTCTAAGGGTCTTGAACTTGGACAAAAAATCTGCAATGGAAGAAAAATTGTTGGGGTCCAACATAAGCAACTCATTTTCAAGTTGATGGGCCCTAATTTCATTTTTAATTTCAAAAACTTTATTGAGTTGTTTCATTGCTTCATCAAGGGTATCAAGTTCTGCGACATGGAATCTAAGGTCTGGAGAAATAGACATCCCTATCAAACCACGTGTTTGATCTTGCTTATTTTCCCATTTCGCTAGCTTATATTCATCTTTAGGTTTAGATTATTGACCTGGGGCTATTCTATAAATACTTTTACTTCTAAGTAAATCCACAATGTAGGATAACCATTGGAAGTAGTTGGTGTTGTCAAGAATAACTAGGCATGGACTTTCCATTTTAAAAGAAATTGAAGCTGAAGATGCTAAAACTAAGTGCTCCAATGGAAAGATCTCGAAAAATTAGGCCAATTAAAAAAAAAGGCTCTGAAAACAGCTTCTGGATGAAGAAGTTATGACTTTTTGAAGAAAAGTTGTTGAAGATGCCAACAAACTACATGAATGTTGGGAAGTGAATGATAATGTTATATTTAAAATAAAAAATAAAAATATCTCCTCCCTCCCCCCACTCTTTTCCAAACTTAATCTAATTAGCTCATTTAAAAAAAAATATTATTTCATGTGACACGCTTTTATAAATAATTAAAAGTCATGTTTACAATGGTTCTTTATGAACTACCCACTAAATTGTAACTTAAATAAAGGATAAAGTGACTTTGGAATTATAAGTGACTCACTTTTTATAATGGGTGAGAACACTTTTACATAAAGTAAATTTAAAACATAAGTTACATGTGCTTTTTGAAAAAGCAACACAACAAAAAGAAAGATTTGACCCAAGACCTCTATTCTCCTAAAGTAACTTTGGACCAAGTGAGCTAGTTTAAAAAGGTTAGTAATTTTTGGAAAGGAGGAAAGTTTTTTTTTTTTTTGTTTTTTTTGTTTTTTTTGAAGCTTTCAAGTGCTTGCTTACTTGAAAAACCTTTCTTCTCCACAAAACAAAACAAAAAACACACAACCCAAAACGAACATGCAAAAGAAACCCAAGCCTTACGGCTTAAAGTTAAATTTGGCCAGAAACTAAATATTTTCCTCAATTTTTTTTATTTTCCAAGATCACACTAAGGTGTAGCGGAAAAGAGCATACACATGAGAAAAATCCTTTATTTTTGTTTATGGTTTTCCCAAATTGCAAAGAGTCGCAGGGCAAAGAGCATACATAGAAATGAAAGGTATAGATCCAGTAATAAAAAAAATTATAGAGGACTATAAACCGAAATAAATAGAGAGATAAATAACATTAACAACAAATAAAGGTTGTATACTCCAGATCTTAAAAATGACATAGCTAGGGCTACTGTAAACCTTTTCGTGTAAAATGAAAGGGGTTCCTCAATGGAACAAATGCTCCTAACACAATAGAGTGGCCCTCTCAGCCTGAAAGTGGTCAGAAATAATAGATCTAGGAAATGATGGTCGAATGTAGTTGTATTGGCTTCGGATTTGGATCACCAATAGATGCGGCCCTCGAATAGCTTTGACACCATGTAGGAATTTACAGGGTAAGTTCCTTAGGTATAACACCAAAGGGCACTGCTCACAAATAAGTACACCAATATTCTTGATGTGGTTAAAACCCTCAAAGAGGGAAACAGTCCATGACCTAAGTCAACGTGACCACTTCAAGCAATTTATTAATGTAAAAGAAATAAAATTTACATAAGCTTATCTCATGAATGGTTACCTTACAAATGACCCTCCATGCTCTTTAAATAGAAATCATGGACCTATCTGGTGTTAAGCCATGGATCAAGTGTCGGTAATACCAAGGAGAGAATGAACCGTCGGATCACTTCATGTCTAGAACATATCGTGACCATCAAATTGTAAGTTACAAAAAATACATAATAAAGAAATAAACTTTACCTAACTATACACTAGAACAAGTTATACTTAACTATTTCCTATGTGTCGGAATATCCTAACAATTTTCAAAAGCCATTTCTTTCAGATAAGAGAGCATAAACACAATTTTTCATATCAATTATGAACATAACCTTGAACAATAAATTACAAACAATCATTAAAATCATAGACACACCAATTCTCATACCAGTCATAAACAAAACAATGAACAACACAATTCATAATTCAAATATGCATATGTAATATACTTATATGTATGTCTCAAGTTGGCTGGAAAATAGGAGGGACTTCCACTCTCCACCCAATCATAGCCAAACTACACCAAAATTTTCTTACAGCGGATCCCCCAAGCTAGATCCAATGTCTGAGGAGATGCTTTCTCAAGTATTTTGTTGGGCCACAAGAATTGCATTGTTTTTTGTAGTTTGTTACCTTACTTTTTACTCATCCTCCTCTATCAACCTCTCATCCTTACATCACTACACTACTATTTTGAAATAAATATCTATGAGAGCTACATAAATAATAAATAAGGTCCAGTATTCTCTCAACTCAATAATTTTTTCTTTGTAAATTTGACCTAATTTGCATGAGTTACAAAATTTAACACGTTCTACAACCTCACTAATATTATGCAACTAAGTTGAAGGTTTAAATAGATTCCATGGAAGATAGATCATCCAAAGCACATGGAAAGATGCAAAATGTTTCCTACATGGTTCTCCACCTATTGAGTGCAGGGGAAAGTTCACAAGTTAACCACAACATCAAATTCAAACCTTTCGTCAAACTATGAAATTGCATATTTAGAATACTTAGCACTGGAATGAAGTATCAAGTGTGCATGATTTTGCATCAAGTGAGCATGATCCTAAAGGAACAAGAAGATATAAAGGATGATTACATGTCTAGAATATAAATATTCACATGATTTGCTTCCTTGATAGTGAATAATGTGAATTAGAGTTCTTATGGAAATCAAAGGTTGAGATGTCAACTATTAGCTCTAGTCTTCAACATTTAGTTTCTTAGGGTTGTTATTTAAACATTATAAAATGCTTCACTGGGACTATATGCACTATTCTATTAATAAAATTATCTATTATGGTTGCACCTTAATGAATAGAAATCATGCTTGATCAAGAAGTTCTCTAAGTCTTCTTCTCTCGTGCACCTCAGGAGGGCCTCCTATTATGTACGAGTGTAATTTAATTTTCTTTACATTTGTTTTTGCAATATTTCTTTTAATACTTTATTTATGCTTTGTTCTGATCATTTCATTTTTCACTATCCTTTACTCATTCATTTCTTGTTCTTCTACAAATATAAAGCGCTTGAATAAACACTTGAAAATAATAAAAACATTTTCTAGTGATTTTTTCTACTAGTCTTTCACTTTTGAAATTGTTTTTAGTCCCAAATTTATAGAGTATATGAATTTTCACACAGCCATGAATGAACTTTGAATTTTGTACAAGCACAGAGTCTTCCATAATCAATCCTAGTTGTTTACTTTGATGCTTCATTCCTGCCATTTAAAATTGGTCTTTCCTAAAATTTAATCTGCCTATTTTCATAAAATAAGTTTGTCTTTATTTTCCATAGAATAGGATTTAAAATTATTTCATAGAATAGAATTTAAATTCTTTCATATAATAGAGTTTTATTTTCTTCATAGTGTATAATTTGATTGCCTTTCATAGTGTAGAATCTAATCATCTTTCATAGAATAGAATTTACTTGTATTTAGGTATAGAATTGCATTTGTTTTCCATAGTTAGAATTTTCTTTTTATTCTTCATAACTTAGAATTTAATTGCTTTCTAGTCTAGAATCAATAGCTTACATCTATTGCTTCCTTAGATTAAATTGTACTGAATTCCTAAAATAGTTTATTTTCTACCTCCTTCAAAGATAGAATGAGATTTTCATGAGTTTGTACTTTGATGATTTCATAAGAAAGTGGGTGCTCTATTTTATCCTTTCATGAATAGGATTTCATTGTAATTTCAGTCCTACAATTTCTTTCATTAGATTAGAGTTTCTTTTAAATTGGAGGCTAATTTCCTAGCATATATTGTGCAAGACACTGAACATGGATTGATATTTTCATTCTAAATAATTTAACTCATAATTAAATTACCCAAAATATTTCACGCCAAAGGTTTGGTTAAACACTAAGAGTATAGAGCCATTATGCAAGTGTTGTATCAACTACCCTCTAACAGTAAGCACCAAGGTGGCTTATCAGCTATACCTACAACAACCACTTGTTTCCTAGCAGTAAGCAACATATTAACTCACTTTTTCATATGAGCTCAATCATAAGGATTCACCCAAGATTCAGATGGGGTATTTATCAATCTCAAAAGTTAGAATCCAATGTCTAAGTGCTTTATTAGTTGTATTTTTGTAGAAAGCACCACAAGGGTATGGTGTACACTATTTATGTGGTTTAGAATATACTCATCAGGTGCCACAGTGATGTAGAATGCCCTATCCAAGTGGTTTATTAGCTATACATCAAACACCATAGTGTTCATTCATCCACTGAGCCACCCACTAACCACACAGGCTTAGAGAATACATTCCAATGGCCTCACATAGTTCATAGGGATTTCACCCAAAATTCACAGAGGTTAAATCTTACACAGGACTCTGAATATAGCTCAGACATCATTATGTCTTCAACTGCCAAAGTGTTGAGCAATTGTTGTTATTTATGTCAAATTTTAGTCATTGATGTTAAGCCCAAGGAGAATGTTGATCATGTTTGAAGTTGTAGTTTTTTGTGTCAAGTTTAGGGGGAGCCTGGTAATTAAGTGTGCTAAAGTGTGTTGTTTCCTAGCCAAGGTCAAGTATACATGAAATATATTTGAAGGAATTTTGTCTATAGTTAAATTGTTCAAAATTAGAAGCAAAGTGTTTAATTGGATATCCCTCTCAGAGACATTTTGTTAGGTCCCTATAATATTAGTGATCCCCCCATTACTATTGTCATTGTATCCCTTATTGTTATCATTGTGCCCCTATTATCCCCATATTGTTATTATTGTGCCCCATAGAAACCCTTTATTGTTATTTCTGTGCCTTTATATTATTATTATTAGGTCGGCTTGGTTATATTGTGACCCCATAGACTCCTATATATAGAAAGGAGGTTTTGTCATTTGAATCATCTAAGAATTGTTCATTTTTGTAATGTAAAGGAGGTTGCCCCCTCGAAGAGGCTTATTTATAAGGTGTTCATCTATCTCTTCTATCTTTTTGTGAAGTGGTTTCATAACATTTGGTATCAGAACTTTGGATTCTAGGGTTTCGCTGCTCTAAACAGGTAATCGTGCCATTTTCACTATAACTTTTTTTCTATTACATTTTAGAAGCTAAAAACAAAACCCATCTGAGAAAAAATCGTTTTGAACTTCGGGTCCAAATTTTAGAGCTTTTCTCACTATATTTGTGGAGATATGATCTGAGGAAGTTTGAATTTTTGCAAACTCCCGAATTACATTCCAAATAGGTGACCTGGGAAAATCATCATAACTTTTGTTTTGACCATAATATTGAAATCTTGTAAGAAGTTTCAAAAATAGGATGGCCTCTACTTTTCTATGTATCAGTTTCAAGTACTAAGGTTGAAACAGTGACACGTGGCACGTCGTATAAGTTCTCTCTACTGAACTAGTATATAGTCAGGTCACTGTGGGAAATTTGGCATAACTCTTCCTTGGAGAATCCAATTTCGATTAGACTGGTGGCATTGGAAAGAGGACACGGAGGGCTACTGAAGGTCACAATTTTAGAACTGGGAGATCCAAAATTACAGAGGTACATCAGATTCAATATTGAGCTCCTACAAGTGAAAAAGGTGTGTATTTTTTAAATTTTTGCATAAGCTTGGTTTGCAAAATTAGTTTCAAGGAATTCAAAGGGCATAGTAAAGCATTATTATCGGTACTTGATGCCTCGAAGAAAGAAAATGGAAACACCTAATAAGCAACATGAAATCTCTAGCATGACCCATGAACAAGAGGAAGAAATGCAACATGATATATCAATATTATGAAACCAAGTGCAACAAATTTCACTCCACAAAAGGTAACAGAAAATAAGATGGATGGTTTAAAGAAATACATAGAAGCTAAGATGGATGGTTTAAAGAAAGGTGTAGAAGCTAAGATGAATGACTTGGAAGCTATGATGGATGGCGTGGAAACTAAGATGGACGGCATGGAAGCTAAGATGGATGCTAAGATGAATGGCATGGATGATAAGATGGAAGAATTAAAGATAAATTTGAATAAGTTGCTACAAGAAATGGTCACTAATGGTGAAAGAGTAGTAAAGGAAACTCATGATGAGAACAAAATAAATGTTAATCATGATTTCATCGACTCTAATGTTGGATTGAAGACCCACCATGTTCCAAAAATCGATATGAGGAAGTTTGATGGCAAGGATCCCCGAACATGGATACTATAGATGGAGCAATTTTTCGATCTCCATATGTGTAAAACACACAAAAGGTACGTATTGAAACTTTATATTTGGAACCAAATCAGTTTGTATGGTATTGATGGCTTTGCTCTCGTAAAAAATTTGTCACTTGGGTAACTTTTACGGAAGAAATGATAGCACATTATGAGGATAAAAAAAGCAACACCTTTTTTAGCCAATTGATAAATCTCAAACAAAAGGGTTCAATGATGGAGCACATTGAGGACTTCCAAACATTGAATATAAGGGTAAAAGATATTCCAAAGGAGCATAGGATTAATGTATTCATAGGGACTTTAAAGGATAACATCCAACATGAGGTTCACCTTTGGGAACCTGATTCATTAGAGAAGGCATTCAGGTTGGCAAGAAAAATGGAAAGAAAAATTATGGAAACTAGGAAGCCTACTACTCACAACTATAAAGATGGAAGTGTTGTTTCCCCTAGCCTTCCACAACCTACAAGGTTGACACCACACAAATTGGAAGAAAAAAGAGAAAAAAGGCTTTGTTATATTTGTGATAGCAAATACACTAAAGTTAATAAGTGTGCAGAGAAGAAATTATTTTACATAGATTGCGAAGAGGAGGAAGAAAAGAAACAAGAAATGTCAAAACAAGAGGATATACACCAGGAACAAACCCTAGAGAAAGAAGAAATGAATCTGACCATATCTTGTAATGTATTGGCTAGAATTACCACTCCTCAAACTATCAAGATAGAAGGACATATCAAGAAGAAAAAGGTAGTAGTGTTGATTGATTCGGGCAGTACCCATAATTTTATTCATTGTAAGATATCCAAGGAATTAAACTGCTTCCTATATCCAACACCAGAGTGTCAAGTGATGGTTGCAAATGGAGGAGCCATAAATTTTTCTGGAAAGTGCCATAATATCAAGCTACCCATGGGAGGATATGTGTTGAATAGCCAATGCTTTCCATTCCAATGGGTGGTGCTGATGTTGCACTAGGAGTCCAATGGCTACAATATTTGGGTACGATAACTTTTAGTTTTCAAGAACTTTTCTTGAAATTTGTTTTGCAAGGAAAGGTAATGGCAGAAGTGTCCTCAGACACACAATTTTATTAATGAGAAAAGAAATTACATAATAATATTGCAAGAGTTTACACACACACACACCAACTCAATTTGAATTAGGAGAATGAGCTACATGGCAGAAGTGTCCTCAGACACACAATTTTGTTAATCAGAAAATAAATTACATAATGGTTTTGCAAGAGTTTACACACACACCCCAACTCAATTACAATCAGGGGAATGAGCTACATATAAGCTTAATTTCCTAACCTATTCTAGTTATGGACTACTTATTAAATTAACAAGTGTCCATTTACAATAAATTCCATTCTAACCAATCTACTAACTCACTCCTAAATTGGAGCTTAAGATACTACATTATTCTAGATGGCATATCTTTTACAACAATATTCTATTTTTAAGTGTCTCCAATATTTAATTAAATGTTCTAAATAAATAAATATTCTATCCTAACTTTGTGAACTATGAATTTTGTATTTTGGATCATCTAACATTCCCCCCTATGATCCAAAGATACATTACAATAGATACCAAGTTCATCTCTGAACTTAGTAAATTTGATCATGCCAAGTGGTTTTGTGAAAATATCGGAGACCTGATCTTCTGAAGGACAATAAACTGGCTTGATGATGTCCTTGGCAATGAGCTATTTAATGTGATGATACTTGGTGTCCACATGTTTTGTTTTGGAATAAAAAACTGGATTCTTGGAAAGCTTTATGGCTGACTGGCTTTTGATAAACAATGATGTAGCTTCTACTTGAGGAATGCCCAAATCCCGCAAAACTCTGCGCAACCAAACAATTTCAGATGCTTCTTCCCATGCTGATATGTATTCTATGTCGGCTAAAGAAGTGGCCACTTTAGCTTGTTTCTTGCAACTCCAAGATACTGCAGCTGACCCCATGTTCATTAAATAACCAGAGGTTGATGCTCGATCATCAATACTACCAGCAAAGTCGGCATCAGAAAATCCACCAAGTACAAAGTTTTTAGTCTTGTTGTAAAGAAGACCAAAATCTTTTGTTCCTTGGAGATATCGTAGAACCCTTTTGGTTGCATTCCAGTGGCTGTCTCCTGGTTCCTGCATAAAGCGTGAAAGAATACTAACTGCATAAGATAGATTTTGTCGAGTCGTTGTTAGATAAATTAGGCTGCCAATCAACTGTCTATAAGTAGTGTTGTCCACCTTCCCCCCCCCTTCAAATTTTGAAAGTAAGAACGGGCTTTCAATCCTGCATTCCGAAGCGCTGAAGAACTTCTGTTGCATACTTACTCTGAGAAATGAAAATATGATGTGGACATTGGAATACTTTAACTCCAAGATAATAGTGAAGTAGTCCCAAGTCTGTCATCTTAAAATCTGCATGTAACACCTTTTTCACCTGTACAATATGACCATCATTATTTCCAGTAATGATCAAATCATCTACGTACATAACAAGAATCACCATATTTTGACCCTGTTGACGTACATACAAAGTATCGTTAGATTCACTTCGTTGAAAGCCAACTTTCCGAAGGTATTCATCCGTTTTGGCATACCAAGCTCGTGGAGCTTGTTTTAACCCATATAAAGCCTTAATCAGTTTATAGACTTTATGTTCTTTCCCTTCAATTTCAAAACCCGACGGTTGTGTCATATATACATCTTCCTGTAAATCTCCGTTGAGGAAAGCACTCTTTATATCCATTTGATGAACTTTCCATCCTTTTTGTGCTGCTAATGCGAGTGTTAAGCGGATGGTGTTCCATTTTGCTGTAGGAGCAAAAGTCTCCTCATAATCAATGCCTTCCTCCCGCGGAAAATCTTTAGCCACAAGTCTAGATTTGTATTTGTCGATTTCTCCATTTTGGTTGTACTTAATTCTGTAAACCCATTTGCATCCAATGGGTTTAACATTTTGAGGACAATCAACAAGTTTCCAAGCGTTGTTGTCTTGAACTGCCTTATATTCTTCAATCATAGCTTGTTGCCATTCCTTATATTTTACTACCTCTTTATACGTGGAGGGTTCAGTAAAATCATTTGTGATTAAGGAAAAATTTCCTTCATTCTTGGTGGACCCCCTTGTTCCTGTTTTATTTTTCTCATCGGGCCTTACATCTTTCAAAAGTTGAACAACCCATTTTGGAAATTGATATTCACTTGTTTGAGATTTTGAAATGTCACCATCATTATAAAGAGGATTAATGTAAACCGAGGTACGTTGATCAGCTGCAGATTATGGGGGTAGAGAATCATTGTCAGAAGAACTACTACTACTAGGAGATTCTAATGAACTACCAGAAGACCCAGACTGTGTTGGTGAAGTAGATGGACTGGATGAATCATCTTCAGAGGAAGGAAAATCAAGTTCATACCAATTTTGTGAATTTGATTGACTTGGATTGTTTCCTTTCCTTTTATCTCCTTTTGTTTCTAATTTTTGAAGAAGATGTTCTATTTCTTCAGCACTCTTACTTTCAGTTTCATAAAAAATTACATCTCTGCTGACAATAAATTTCCCATTTGATAGAAGCGTGTACCCTTTCTTCTCATCTGAATATCCAATCATTGTGCATTTCAAACTTCGTGAGTCAAGCTTAGTTCGTTTTTCTTATGGAACTAAGGCATAACACACGGAACCAAAAACCCTAAGGTGTTTAACTTTAGGTGTGAAACCAAACCATGCTTCATAAGGTGTGATTCCATCCAAAGAAGCAGTGGGAGACCTATTCCTTAAGTAAAAAATTGTATGGATTGCTTCTGCCCAATAAATAGGACTTAGCTTTTTAAAAGTTAACATAGATCTCGCTATTCCTAAAAAAGTGCGATCGATTTTTTCTACTACTCCATTTTGTTGTGGAGTATAGACATTTGTAAGATGTCGTTTGATCCCATTATCTCTGCAATAATTTTGAAATACATTTGAAGTGAATTCTCCTCCATTGTCAGTTCTAAGAGTGCCAATCTTTTCCTTGACTTCATTTTCAACAAGTTGACGAAAAATTTTAAACTTTTCAAATGCCTCTGACTCATGCTTCAAGAAGTAAACCCATGTCATTATATTGAAATCATCAATAAAGAGTAAGAAATATTTGCAACCTCCTAGAGAAGCTTGCAAGGGTCCACAAATGTCACTGTGTACTAATTGCAAACGCCTGTTTGCTCGCCATGAGCTTGTCAGGAAGGGTTCTCGACTTTGTTTTCCATAAATGCAAGCTTCGCATCTTGCATTTTCTTTCTTGAAGGTAGGAAGTCCCTTAACCATTCCTTGTTTTTGTAGTTGAGAGAGACTGTCAAAGTTTAGATGTCCATATCTCACATGCCATAATCTGATAGGTGAAATGTTAGTGCTTGCTGCTCCTGCAAAGTCAGAATTCCTTGGAATAACTGTTCCTTTCATCCTTAAAAGCTTTCCATCTTCGTATCCTATCATCACTGTTTTCATGTTCTGTTTGATTGAATTAATTTTAACTAGGTCATCCTCTAAAACCACCTGATGTCCAGCTTGTCTGATTGAGACTAAAGACAACAAATTCTTTTTAAAGGTGGGTACATACCATACATTTGAAATCAATCTTTCTCCAATGTCAGGAAGATAAACTTTAACGAAACCTTTTCCATAAGGAGTATGTTTTGTATTATCAGCAAGAAAGATTGAACTAAGGTGGCATGGTTGGAAGTTCCAAAAGAAGTCTTGTCGAAAAGTCATGTGTTGAGTTGCTCCTGTATCTAAAATCCATGCATCTTCATAATCAATTTGAAAAAAGGTGGAAACTAATGCTGCTAATTCTGATATTTGACTTGATGTGAAGACATATTCAGAACCATCATTATCTTGATTAGTGGCAAATTGAGCTGTGTTTTGGTTGAAGTTTGGAATTTTATCAATGGAAGTTCTATAATCTTCTGCAAAATGGCCCACTTTGTTACATCTTCTGCAGACAATTTGATTCAAGCCTCTGCCTCTTCCTTGATACTATGCTTTGACCTCTGCTTTGAGTTTGCCCTCTTCCTTGATTGTTTCCTCTGCCTTGAAAGTTGCCTCTGTTTTGAAAATTTCCTCTGCCTTGACTGTTTCCTCTTCTTTGAAAGTTTCCTCTATTTTGGCTTCTTCTGCCATCTTGTCCACTATGTGTTGTTGGATGTTGATTGAAATGTCCTCTTCCTCTAGAATTGTGAGTTGATGGTTTACTTGTGTTGGCCTCTATGAAGAAGACATCTTCCCCTTGTTTATTCTTCCCAAAGGTTTTGTCATGTTGAGCCAACATTTCACTTAGCTCATTAAACTTTAGTTTATCTAACTTTCTGATCACTTGTAGAGTTTCAAAAAAATGTGTGTAAGAAGAAGGCAATCTAGTAATTAGAATTGTAGTCATGAAACTGTCATCTCCTGTTGGAAATCCGGCTTTTACTATTTCTTGCTTAATATTTTTAAGCCTGGAGATATACTCAAGAACATCTCCTCCTTCAGTTAGTTTTTGTTGAAGCAACTTAAATTGTAGATCAACCTTTTTTGATTCAAGTTGTGTATCAAATAGATCTTTGAAAGTACGCAAAGTAGTCCATGCATCTGAGGCATTTTCCATATGAATATACATCTCATCATTAACTGAGGACTTGATAAGAGCTAGTGCCTTGAAATTTTTAACTTCCCATTTTGCAAGTGAAGCTACATCTATGGGTTTATTAAGCTTAATGTCTCCATCACATATGTCTTGCCACAATTCATTATATATTAGAGTGCTTTCAATGAGACGTTTCCATGTTTTCTATGATTTTACCCCTTCAAGCTTATCAGAATTAGAGAACATATTAATTAACTTCGACATTGTAGTTTTGAAGCTTTGCACCAAAAAGAATCAAGCACAAGAAAAATATGAGCAACACGTCACACGAAACACACCACACAAAAATCGATCTATCGGGGCTTGGCGTTGACCCTCGTATAGTCGTTGGAGGAGAAAAATGACTCAGCTTTGCACTTGGATCTAGTTAATTTCTCTTAAAATTTTTACAATGAAATTTTTAAAAATTTCACTGATTTACAATTCTTGCAATGTTTGATGAAAATGTGCTCTAACCCCCCTTCAAAGTAAAAAAAAATTACATTGAGTTACAATGTCACACTTATCTCTGCAAATGAAAAATGAAAAATAAAATCTCCTTAGTACTCCAAAAATTTACTGGCCCAAACATTTACAAATAACCACTACACCTTATTACTCCAAAAAAAACACAATTTAGTAGTACATCTTATTACTCCACAAATTTACAAACAATAATTCCCAAAATACAAAAACTCAAATATCTCTCCAAAATAAACTATTCCTTATCTCTCCAATAAAAATTTACAAAATTAAACAATATACCTTATCTCCAGGTCCAGAGATTAAACCGCATCAAACTGATGTTCATCGCGATTTCACGCAACAGGTCGAGAGAGAATTCGATGGCAACAACGACATGCATATATTTCTCCCCTCCAATTGGTGTTCATCGCGTTGTCACGCAACAGGTCTAGAGATCGAACCACATTGAGTTTGGATTCCTCTTCGAGGATTTGTAAATATCGAGGATTTAATCAATAAAAAAAATCCTAAAATCAAATAATCCATGGTTCAAATTGGGGATCGAAGGGATTAAAAAGCAAAAAATTGAAAGCCGCATCTGAATCCGCGAGAAAATGCCGAGGGTTTGAAGCCGATTTCCGGGAAAATTGAAGCTATTCCGAAGCTAACTTGGCCGTTGGATGGCGATTTTGAAGCTTCTGTTGTGTTTTGATGAAACCACTCAGATGACATGCCTCTGCTCCTCGACTTGATGGCTGATATTACACCCAGGCTAATGGCAGGACCCACTCAGGTTGAACGTGCATCTTACAACAAGCACAGGCCTTGAAGGCCTCTGCCAGACCTGCCTTCATTGCTTCCTAACAGTCGAATTGTCTTCATAGGCACGCCTTTGGTTCCAGCTGTCATAGAGCTTGTTATAGCGGAGTTTCTTTATTTGCAATGGTTGGATCCAACATAACCAACTTATGTGAATTCTTGGTCCATTGCAAGGAAGAAATCACCTTCCATCATTCCTCCTAGTGTTGGAAATTAGAATCCACCTTCCTATGAACTATTGCCATCTTTCAGGGATGTACCAAGCTCGGAGAAACAAAACTTGTTTATCAGAAAATTGAATCTTTGCAATGTGGTATTTGACTTCACTGACCCCACTAAAAATATTAAGGAGAAAGATATCAAGCGGTAGACACTGCTTGAACTTGTCGATTATATAACATCCAACAATGGAAAGTTTACTGAACCAGTTATGTAGGAAATCACAAAAATGGTTGCCGCAAAATTGTTTAGAACACTGCCCCCCTTATTTCGTGAAAACAAAGAAATTTTTTTGATAATAATAAAAAATGATTTTCAGATTTAAAAATCTAAAATCAATAATAAAATTTCTTTTACTTTTAAACAAAACACTGGACAATTTCCATACCAATCATTTGTTGATCAATTCAATGGATTTTTCCAAGAACTTGTAGAGCTGGAATCTCCTCTTCACATTCGCTGCATTACTGGAGCTCCGATACCACAATAATGGCAAAAATGTCCTTAGACACACAATTTTATTAATCAGAAAAGAAATTACATAATAATTTTGCAAAAGTTTACACACACACCGACTCAATTGCAATCAGGAGAATGAGCTACATATAAGCTTAATTTCCTAACCTATTCTAGTTATGGACTACTTATTAAACTAACAAGTGTCCATTTACAATAAATGCCATTCTAACCAATCTACTAACTGTACTCATAAATTGGAGCCTAAGATACAACATTATTCTAGATGTCATATCTTTTACAACAATATTCTATTTCTAAGTGTCTCTATTATTTAATTAAATATTCTATATAAATGAATATTCTATCCTAACTTTGTGAACTATGAATTTTGTATTTTGGATCATCTAACAAAAGGAAGTTGAATTAAGAGGCATCATAGGGAAATCAAGAAAAATAATTAGCTCTAACGACATGACAAAGCTTTTAAAGAAAGAACAACGAGGTGTAATTGCACAATTATGTTTGCTAGAGGTTCCCACATTGGAATCATCTATTTTTCTAGATCTCCAAAAAGTCTTGGACAATCATTCCAGGGTATTTGAGTCTCCCAAAGGCCTCCCACCTATTCGTGATCACGATCATGCTATTTCTAGGAAGTATTCCTTCAAACATCAGAACTTGTAGATATCCCTATGCCCAAAAGAGTGAAATTGCATGTATGGTTGTAGAAATGCTAGAGGATGGTATAATTCAACCTAATCAAAGTTCTTTCTTTTCCCCAGTAGTATTGGTGCACAAGAAGGATGGATCATGGCGCATGTGTCCAAATTATAGGGAGCTCAACAAGCTCACTATTAAAGATAAATTTCCCATTTCTGTCATTGATGAATTATTGGATGAATTGCATGGAGAAATTTACTTCACCAAGTTAGACCTTCATTCAGGATATTATCAAATCAAAATGAAGACTGGATACGTTCTGAAAATAACATTTAGAACACATGAGGGTCATTATGAATTTTTGGTCATGCTTTTTGGCCTTACCAATGCACCTTCTACATTCCAAGGTTTGATGAATTCCATTTTCAAACCCTTCCGTGGAAAATTTGTGTTGGTATTTATTGATGATATACTAATCTACAACAAGTCTTGGAAGGATCATGTTCAACATGTTGAAAAAGTGCTCAAACTATTGGACGAGAAATAATTATATGTGCAACCTACCAACAGTTTCTTTGGAGTATAAGAGGTGGAATATTTGGGTCATATTGTATCTCATGAAGCTGTTAAGGTAGACCCTAGAAAAATTAAAGCCATTAAGG